>JAQOOD010000002.1:14819101-15044542 GCA_029633175.1 Citrus glauca
AAGTTATAACTGCCCAATTTCAATCCCAAACACACCCTTAGAATAGTAATTTTCAAGTTTAGGCCTCTTACCACTTTAAGTTACAGAGTAGGTCCTTGACACCCCCTCTAAATTTCTCATAAAATCCCTTTTTAATTGAAATTATTTAAATAATTGAAGAAAAATTATTTTTTTTTCTATTTTGAAAGGTAGTTCAATCCAACACTCAAACAGACTATTCTTTTAATAAAATCTTTACCTCCATTCCATTGCATAATTTATAGTTATATTTTAGTTTTTTAATTTAAAAATATTTTTTGAAAAATTATAAGAGTCTAGAGTTATAGAAATAAAAATTATAAAAGAATGATTAAGTGTGCATTACTTTACATATTATTGTGCGTGATGAGTCACATATCACTTTATTATTGATCGGACTATTAAATGCTAGCCAATTATTTTATGTGATGTGGCACACCTAATTGAGTCTAAAAAATTATATAATATACAATAAAACAATTTAATTTTATGACTTAAGAGAAATATTCTTTCCAGGGTAAAGTTTTGTAGTAAGATGTTACAGATTTATATTTTACCAATTAAACACAGAAAACATTTGGACTAAAAATTGAAAGGAGTGTTGTAAGGATTTTTGAGGGGTGTTAAACGCTCTACCCGAAGTATTTATTAAAAAAGGGCTTGTTGTGGCCCAAAAACGAGTGAACTCACCTCGAACTAGACCGAGTTACAGCCGAGCCAATACGCCGAACTTTTACCACTACCAAAAGCTACGTCCAAAATCTGATTCAGAGACATTTTGCAGCAGAGCTCGCTCGGTCTCGCTCTTTTGGTTTCTGATTCGATCAGAAAATCATGCAATCAATAGAAAATCTGGTGACCCAAATCCAAGGGCTATCAAGCAACGCATCAGATATCACAGCCCTTAAGGATTACTTGAAAGCAGCTGAAGATTTGCTCCGCGCTGAGTCGACTCGCTTGCTGTCGTTTCTCGACCAGCTCGACCCCTCCAAGCACTCCCTCGGTTACCTTTATTTCTTGTAATTACTTCCAATAATTCTAACATTAACTTTTAATTATTATGCTTGTGCATTGTGTTAGGCTTTTATAATTCAAGGGTTTGCTTTTATGTTATTGTTGGTTCTCAGAAAAAGAAAAAAAAAAAGCATTTGTTTATTAGTTATTGTACTCGTAGATTATTTTAAGATTTTTAACTATTGTATTGCGGGATAAATGTTTGTTTTGTTTAATTGCTAGTTTAGATAAATAAAGTCTTTTGGTTGCGGAGAAATCAAATAGATGAGCATTTTTTTTTCAAATTTTATTTTTAGGGTTTATAGGAGAAAAGAAAATGTATATTTCTTAGGAATATTAGACTTGTGTTTTACCAGGCTTTTTATCAAAATTTTTGAGAAGAGGAATGTTGTTTTCTTAAAGAGTTTTGGGATTAATGTTATTTAGTGAAAGATTATTATTTCCTGACTGGTTTTTGAGCATTGGAAGGAGTTAATTGTATGTGTTTTGTGGGGGACAGAGAGCCATGTATGTACTGTTCGATAACGAAAGAGCGAGCAAACACACTGGTTCCAATCATTGCTCGATTCATTACTTCTTGTTCTGTGGAGCAGATTCGTTACGTGCCAGAGAAGTGTATGGATCTTTTAATTTGAATCAAGTTGTGCTTCACATTATTGTATCTTTGACTATTAGTTGGCAATTGGCATTATTGAGATAATTCTTTTGTTGTGTGTGTTTGTAGTCATCAATGTTTGTAAGAGGTATAAGGATCAAGTGTTGCTGCTTGAAGCACCCATCAGAGGGGTGGGTCCAATGCTGACTGCTATCCGCAAGATTCAGTCATCCACTGAGCACTTGACCACTTTGCATCCAGAGTTTCTTCAACTTTGTCTATTGGCTAAGTGCTATAAAGCTGGTCTTTCTGTTTTAGAGGATGACATTTATGAGATTAATCTGCCAAGGGACTTTTTTCTCTATTGTTATTATGGGTAGGTTGCTCTTGATGCTTGGTTTTTATTTTTATTTCCTTGAACACTTTTGTACTTAAGTACTTACATTATGATGAGAGATGTATTTTCTGTGGCATTTGTCTTGTTTCATTGGACACTTTTCTTCCCTTATCTTCCTTGTAGCCTTCTATGTTTTATTTGAGATTTCTTATTTTTCATGCCCATGTACCGCAAATCCTCATGTTTCCTTAGGCACTTTACTGCATGGAAGTGTTTAATTTAATTGAAATTTATACTGAATAACTGCATTTGTACTGATATCTTTTTACACAATTAATTTGTACAATGGATAAGCTAATTATCTGTAACTAGTTGCTGCTTTCAATTAGATTCTCCTCGGGCAGTTCAAGCAATATTGGCTTGGCTGGTATAAGCTACATGGAACATCTACTAGTAATTAACTTATGGAATAAATAATTGAGAATAAAATTTTCTGTCTTTTGTGATAACTCGGTATTTCTGAACCATCGAGGATATTGAGCATTTTTAGGTTCCCTTGTGCTTTGTCCTTTTTAGTTATCTAGATGGTTGTCTGATTCCAACTTACCGTAGAAAACATTTTATTGTGAGTTAACTGGCCGCAAATTATGGACTTTTCACATATGAGGTTGTAAGAAAGACATCACTTGTTTTAGTTGGTGGTAATTGATAGTTATTTTGAGTAAGCATTAGGCGGCCAGTTCATTACGTCGAATGTGGTATTGTCTTGATATTATGTAGATTTATTTAATTCAAAAGAATTATTTAATCAGATTTTAAGTGTTACTTATGCCTTGAGGTTTGGATTTTTCTCTTGTTATATCCTTTTTAAGTATGATTTCTGACTGTGTTTCACATTGCATTTGACAGTGGGATGATATTCATTGGGCAAAAGCGCTTTCGGAAAGCTTTGGAGCTTCTACACAATGTGCGTCACTTTGCTACATGCAGTTCGCACATAATTGCTCATCACTAAACATCGTTGGTGTGATAGAACAAGTCCTAATTTCTTTAGTTGTCTTTCAGGTCGTGACTGCTCCTATGTCCAGTATCAATGCTATAGCTGTTGAAGCTTACAAAAAATATATATTAGTTTCCCTCATTCACCATGGACAGGTACGCTATGCTCTTTTCTTTTACCTTTCTTCTTGACCTTTTTATGAATTTGACTGGAGAAGGTTGTTAAAAAAGAATACTTGGAAAAACAATTTGCAGTTGGAACCTTATTTGTAGAACTGATCAGTGTTTATTGAAATGGACATACTGATTTGATAAATATTAAAATTCTTGCAAATGGTAGAACTAGTAAATAGGCAGCTTTTAAAATTAATTGCACTCAGTTATTTTTAATTTTTCTGGAAAAGATCTAGACAAGTGTTAACTTGGATAAGTTCATCTTGCATTCTATTTCTAGTCACATCCTTTGAGATACATCCACCTACATTTTTTGTAATTTTTGTGACAGTTCTCTTCCACCCTCCCTAAGTACACTTCTTCAGCAGCTCAGAGGAATCTAAAGAATTTTAGTCAGGTAAAGCCTATATCTGTTAGCATTGTTATGAATGTTGCTACTCTTTGGTTGCACCAATTGATTAATTTTATGATGAAAACATGGATTACAATAATCCTAATCTAATGAGATCATTTTGCTATCGTTTGAATGGCGTATGATGCTTGCAATTTTTTAGTCCTCAGTTTCAATGTGTCTGCCTGACAGTTACTAACTTGGTTACTGGTCGAATGACACTTTTAGCTATATAAATATTTTATTTTTTGTTGTTAGATGTCCTGATGATAACTTTCATGATTCTTCATGCCATGACAGTCCTTTGAGAAAAATAAGGTGGATTTATTGTTTTCCATGCTTTCCCCTTACAAAATAATATCAGCCATATATGCATGACATAGAATTATGACAAAGACATTATGGGCTGGAAATTAAGCAGTCTTCTTTGAAAATTTGGTCTGTACAATGGCAAGGAAGTAATCATTTAGACTACGTTAATGATCTGGGCAGGCGATAAGTGATATGGGGCATGATTTTCTGCCATTTTTGAAGACATGTATTTAATGGAATTTTTGTGATTAAGGGACAAGAAAAGTCTGTTATATATGGAGTGGCAGGTGAGCCTGACTTATGTGTGGGGATATCTTGTATCTGGCAAATAGGTTTCTTCTTTGATGTTTCTAAAATGAGATTGTCCTTTGTGCTTTTTTCATTGAATACATTGAAGTTGAACCTGCTGTAGTAAATTCATTAAACATAGGGATGGCAATTGTACCCACAAATCCGCCCAAACCTGCCCGCAAAAACCCGCCCGCTGCAGGTAATTTTACCCGTTGCGGGCGGGTTTAGTATTATTAACTAAAACTCGCACATAGATGCGGGTGGGTTTGGTAGTAACCTTATATCCTGTGGATACCCGCATGGATATCCACTAGACCCGCAATATTTTTTTCCAAATATTTTTAATTTAATTTTAATCTAAAAATGTATAAAGAAAATAATGTTATTATTCAAATTAACAAATAGCCAAAGGCCCAAAGTTGTGTATGTGTGTACATGGCCCATCTCCCATTCAAAAGCCATGACCTAAAGAAAACTGAAGGCATTTTCCTTTGACTTAGCCGCACACCCATCTGACCATCTCTTATCTCTGTTTTCATTCAATCATTCTTTGCTTTTTCAGCCGTGAGCTTGTGACAGTGAGCCAGTGCCCTACACCCAACTTAATTCATGAATTATTATATATTTATTATAATTTTATACATGCTATTTTTCTTTAACTTAATACATGAATTATTTTATTATTATAATTTTTTTCTTCGAATTATTATTTGAAAATATTAATCTTAATTATTATTGTAGGTATTATGTTAGATGGGTGCTTATGGTGGTGAATGAAATGAATATCTTCCCTTCGAGCTTGTTTTAAATGATAATATGAAATGTAATTATTATTTTTAGATACTAGTTTGTGTTTTTTTTAAATAGATTTGTGTAAGTTATACTTAAATTTGAGAATTTGTGTTGGATTGATGTTGAAATTTTAATTTTTCATTTACATTGGTTAAATATAAAATTGAGTATGTTATATGGAATTTGAGGTTATTATTATAAATTTATATATTAAACATTTGTGATTTTAAATACAGAAACCCGCAAAAAATCCGCCGGTACCATTGTGGGTTTGGTAATTGTCAAAACCCGCTGCGCGTGGGTTTTTTTTTAAAAAATTAAAATACGCTGTGGGTTGCGGGTGGATTTGGTAATTTAAATTTTGTGCGGGTTTGGGTTTAGTAATGACAAACCCCCTGTGGGCGGTGTCCATTACCACCCCTAATTAAACATCTCTTGTTCTGTAGAAGACAAATGTTATACGTGCAATTCTTTTGGTTTGCAAACTTAGTGGAAAGAATGTATATAATTTATGTTTCTGCTATTATGCATGCACTGGTTCTTTAAATTGCTACTTTTGTGCTTGAATAGCCTTACATGGAATTGGTTAATTCCTACAACACTGGCAAAATTGCTGAGCTGGAGACATATGTTCAGACAAACAGGGAGAAATTTGAAAGTGTGAGTTATCTTTTATTTTAATTACTCTTTATTTTTTCTTTTTATTTTAATGTTTGCTCTCTTTGGCGTCCTTGGTTATCAGAGCCTTTGGGTTTTTTCCAGGACAACAACCTTGGGCTGGTGAAGCAGGTTGTGTCATCCATGTATAAGCGAAATATCCAGAGATTAACCCAGACATATTTAACTCTTTCCCTGCAAGATATAGCTAACACGGTGCAACTAAATAGCTCTAAGGAGGCAGAAATGCATGTGCTTCAAATGGTAACTTTTGAAGTGCATTTGTCGTATCACTGAGGTTGAATTCTTATACTTTATGGCTGTACTGTTAACAAATTTTTGTCAAGTTTCAGATACAAGACGGTGAGATCTTTGCAACAATTAACCAGAAGGATGGTATGGTAAGATTCCTGGAGGATCCTGAACAATATAAAACATGTGAGATGATTGAGCATATTGACTCATCAATTCAGAGGTACGGATGTCAAGGAGAATTTCAGTAGGAATTCTTTTGAAATTCAGTCATTTCACAGAAATTTAGCTTCATCAAAAGAAACTCTGATTAGTAACATATATTTATCTGATCAGTGATGTCTTTTTTCGACTTCTGCTATTTTAATCTTTCATAGATGATCCTGCAAGAAGTATTATGAAACATTAAGTCAAATGTCTTGAGTGGAAATCAAGCATACCGCTTGCCAGTTACCTTTTACTACTGTGGTAATAATATTATTGTTTTATTTTCTCAGGATAATGTCACTGTCAAAGAAACTAACTGCAATGGATGAGCTTATATCATGTGATCCTTTATACCTTGGAAAGGTGAGAACATGATTTCTGTTCTGTAAAGATTTTGGCCCTGTATATTTAGGAATCAATGATCAGCTAACAAACTACTTTTGCACATTCAGGCCGGGAGAGAGCGACAGAGATTTGATTTTGATGATTTCGATAGTGTTCCTCAGAAGTTCAACATATGAGACAGGAAGTCCTGAAATCTGATCCGAGCAAAAGTTGACGAGGATGATCCTAGATCTATTTTGTTGGTTTCACTGCCTTTTGTTTCTCCTTCTCATCAACTTGTTTCAAGATATGCAAAATTTCTGCAATTTTGATCCCAAGTGTGAGGTTAATATATGTGATGGAAAACCCGGTTCAGCCATGAACTAGTTATGATTTATGTTATTAGTGTTATGCTCTTCTCAATACTCTGTTAGATCGAACTGTCTGCCTCTTTTGTGCATAATACTGGTCTCGATGAGACTCATTCATTAGAAGACGGAGATGTTTCTTGTTCAAATGACAGCTGCAGCAGTTAAGAGGCTTAGAGCTGCTGAATGAAATCATGTTTTCCTTTGGGGAGAAGAAATATATGATATTAGTAATGTGAATACACGGACATGTTGCCTAACATGTCTTGGTATGATGCATGTCTAACTGATGATTGCAATGGTGGGGAGAAAATGGTGCAATCACCACGGATTCAGAACACCTCCTATTGGTTAGCTTTTAAAAGTTGAAATTACCTAGGGCTAACCTGGGAGGAAGCTCTGTGAATTTCACTCGATAAGAAATTCGTAACCCAAACAATTTCGGATGGTCGTTGGCGTGTAAACGGCATTTGTACTATTATTAGCCAGTAGAACTGTCTTGCAGCTATCAAAAGTCTTGTAAAGCTTTGGATCAAAGATAACACTGTCTACAAAGATATCATGAAGCATAACCGTGTACAGATGGTAAAATAGATCACCGGATTGTGTTTGTGATGTGTAAGTTTTATGTTGTGTTAAATTTAAATTAATTTAAATGTTATTTATTTAATAATCGTGTTAAAATATTAAAACTTAAATTCGATAGGAAAATAAACATTAACCAATAATTCACTCTATGTGTATATATATATATTTATATATTTATAAAATATACATATTTATTAAAATATTTCACATTTACAGTATTGAAGTTTTATTTATATATATGTAAATAAATATTATATATTAATTATTATAAAATGTCTTTCCATATTTTACATATTTACACTATTGAAGTTTTAAACTATATAAAATTCTATAAATGAAACAATGTACATATGTTTATCCTTCTAAGAAAAAAAAAAGAGAATTATATTCAATATTTAAAATTTTATAAAAAGAATATATAAATTAATTTAGAATAAATAATATAATTGTGTCATTAATTGGATAAATAGGTCAAGAATTGTAACTTTAATCCAACATTGAAAAAAATATGTTAATCCAAACTAGGGATGGCAATGGGTGGGGGTGGGAGGCCTACACCATTCCCCACCTCATTCCCTAATAAATTTAGTAGGGTAGGGATAGAGAATCCCTAAGTGGGGAATGATTTTTCCATCCCCACCCCATTCTTCATTTATCTATTTTATAATTTGTATAAATATATTATTTTAGTAAGTTAAAAATTAGAGACTTAAAATAAAATCATCATTATATTATAAAGTATTTAAATTCTTTTAAAAAAAATCTAAAAGTTTAAAACAATATCTTAAAATGATATTAAAAATATTTAAAGAGCATAACACCTTAAAAGAGAAAAGAAAATATAACAATGTTTCAAAATTGAAAAATATTATCGGATTTTCTTTCATTCATATCTTGTTTATATTACATAAAAATTAAAAAAATTATTAATTGACATTATAATTAATAAAATAAAAATTATTAAATAAAATTAAAAATATATTTATATATAATAGGGATTGGGGTGGGGTTTGAGAGTACAAAACCAAACCCCATCCCATTAAAAATTTAAAAATTATTTTCCTCCTACTCCCCACTCCATTCTCCAAAAATTATTCAAAATTTTTTTCATTTAGGAAAGGACTCCATGAGGCCCCAAACCCGTAGAAGATTTTGCCATTCCTAGTCCAAACTCAATTCATTTAATAATTGTGTTAAATTGAATAATCCATACCTATTGTTGTGTTCCTATTGGGCAATTGAATCATATCAAGTTCTGCCTGCTCTGTAACCATATACTATCTTTCACATTTTTACCCATTGATCAGATTCAGAACTAGAAGGGCAAAAAGAAAAACAGTATATTTAACCATGCTAATTGCTAGTTTCATATATCTAAAACAAAAGTTCTTTTACAATGAATCAAGTATACAGGAGAATCAAATTTCCTAAGTGGAAGTAAGCCAAACAACAGAATCACTAATGACAACCGTGATTAAAAGGACTCTCGAAAAAGACCAACAGACAAATGAGCCATTACGAAATGTACATGGAGGGGGCACAATTGGGAATCAAGAAACAGCCCTTTTCTAATAAAATTTTCAACTAGCCGATAAAAAGCAGAATACACAAGGAATATATGCAAACACAATATATATTTTTTTTCCATGAAAAGAAGAAAATTTTAATTAATTAACCTTAGCGCTTCTATCTTTACATCGCATGTGCCATTCCTGGAGAACAGCTGCTTGAAGGGCTAGATGCTCAGCCTCCTCTGCTGTTAACTTTGACAGAGTTGAAGGTCCCTTGGCTTTACCATCTTCCTCGGAGTCTTCCTTATTTTTCTTTTTATCTTCTTCTTCTTCTTCCTCCTCATTCTCTTCTTCCTCATCAGTTTTTGGTGTCTTTTTTGGTCGGGCTGCCTTCAGTAACGCTATCCGTTCCATCGAGATCCTAAGCCTCTCAGCAGCAGAAGCCTTCACTTCGTCCTCTGGCATGTACTCCACACCCCCATCAGTAAGGTCATCCAACCAGCCTTGTAGGTCTGATCCGATCTCCTTAGTGATTGATGAATCAGAAGCTCGAACAACAAATTTGCACATCATAGTCGTCGTCTCGTCTCCAAGGTCAACATTTCTGCTTACTTCACTGGCTCCAAAAATCATCATGCCCACAAAGCCACCATACCAAGTTTTTGCAGCATAACAAAGCTGTTTCAAGTTGGCAAATTATACAGTAATTTAAGTAGGATATCTTTGAAAGGCTCTGGAAGAGACTCAAATGGGTGCTAGTGAAAAATACTAATAATAATAATAATACAGAGGAATAAACACATTTCATGAAAGCATAAACTATTTGACATTTGAATGCAACCCCAAACTAGTAAAACTTAAAGCAACTTTACTCAGAGGGAACAAGAAATATCAATTATTTAACAACTCTCTTTGCTGTTTCAGATGCTTTGGAAGATTCAACAGAGAAAACTTAAGCCCAAATGAGATTCCAGATTCCCAAATAACAGGTTTGAACCAAAAAGCCTAGGCACCAAAATGATATTTATCACAGGCTTTCTATGGCAGTGCTTTCACCCCATAAAGAACAACAGGGAAAGACTCAAAATACAAACATCAAGGCATCCTACCTGAAATCCAGCCACTGCCTGGATAATATGTGAACAAACTATGTGGAAGGGCTTGGAGGACAAGGATTTTAGCCCGCTAAAAAAGGGAGACGTCCCGTACTGCTGTGCAGCAGTAGCCTTGAAGCCACTTCCCTCATAAATATAGGTACCCGTGTACTCTACTATAGCTGGTAAACTGGGCCATAGTCTGAAAAATTCAACCGGTGATATTTTATGCGGCAAAAGGAGTTCTGTCAATGGAATCTTGTACGGCTGACACCTCAAAATCACAGGTTCTCCCAGTTCCGGCCGTGCGCTTCTCTTTTGTCTCATAATTTGCGGATCCTCTTCAGCATAATCACCTTCATAATCTCCTATAGCACCACTTCCATGGAATGGGTAATATAAGACTTGAACCCAAAAGGCACACCTCTCGAAATGGGAAACACCCACTGTCACACTGCAGATTACCGGATCCTGTGAACATATATCATGAAGTAAATGGAAAATGAGATTTCATAGTGGAAGTCTGAGATTTCACAGAAAAAGAAAAAGAAAAAGAAAAATAAGCGCATATCTACAGAGAAGAAAAAACCTGTGAAACAAGATTTCGCAGCTGCCGAACTGCTTGAGGAGACCCATTCATAAAATACAAAGCACCAGATAACCCAACCCGAATATCCACACGATTTAATTCAAGCTCAGTCAAATTTAAAACCTGCAACAATACGCAATTCAAAATGACAGTATTATCCAAATGATATCAGGCCATCATCCACGACAGAGAATATCCTAATACTGGAAAAGACTATATTATAGGAGAAAAAAATATGGCGACAATCATATTGATTGGATTAAGACCCACTAGATCTAGAAGATTAAGCTAATATGAAGTGGTCCAACAAAAATATTTAAACTCAAAAACACTTACCTTGTGTGCATTCACAAAATCAATTAGAAAACCTAACACGTGGATGCAAACACATATCCTACTTGTGTCTTATATATATAATTCAATTAATTGACTAAGAGACTTGAATTCTGAACCTCTTAGTTAACCAAGGTCTATATCATAACAGATAGCAATTGATGGTTGCAACATGCAACTATAGAAAGCCTTGGAACCAGACATTGCAATAATTGCTATGCCATAAAAGATGGAAAAAACATCTACTCTGGTAACTGAATGAAAAATGTTTATCCTGCGAGGTTTATCAAGATATAAGAAACAGTTGGTCCAATTATTTTCCACAGTATGCTCCAAGAGAAATAAGGACAACATCTATTCAATATTAGTTCATAGCCAGAGTTAAAAATAGATGACATCTACTTGAAAGTAGTTTATGGTTCCGTAGTGCAAGTTAAGTGGCTTCTAGTTACTGTTCCACTTCTACTATTACAATCAACCCTCCATTTTTTATGACCAATTTTTTTGCTCCTTTAATGGAAAAGGAGAAATACATTGCAGTTTATATTAATTTTAATGAAAATCTTCAATAAGGGACTTGTTTTAGCATGTAAATAGAAACTACAAGCGAAGATATTTATAAAGAATAAAACATACAAGTTAATAAATCTTAACCTTTAAATGCAGGGTGATCTTGCCGTCACTTGAGTCTGCCAAATGATATGCTTCAACATAGCAAGGATCGCTACTACCAGTCAAAGTATATGCAGTTGGAGAAGCCTTCAGTGACGTAGCTTCAATTCCTTTTGTCAGCAAAAGAGTTAATTCACTGGGGTTCGGCCTCCAGAGCTCCAGAATTGCTTTGTGAACCAAGCCCTCCAGTTTTCTATCTTGAGCACCTGATGCTTCATAAAACTGAACAGTGAGTTTATGGTGGCTAAATGGGTAATCTCCTCTGGCTTCATTGACACAAGCCCACCTGAAAAAGGAACATAATGTAACTTAGTAATGCACATCAAAGATGCAGCATAACTGCAAAACTGCAACAGCTAAGTTTAAAAGAGCATAATGAAATAACTACACCTGCCAACAAAAACATCCTAAACAAGGAAAAATCTGTGCAAAAAAAATAATAAAAATAAAACTTTTTATAAGCAAAAGTCATAATTCATGCAGGAAAGTAAGTATAACAAAGGAAAACCATCAGAAATTATGCCATATTGAATTAATTTGATACTTTTACTTCCATCATTACCAGATTCATGCGGAAAACAGAGCTAGAAACACTCTTTTATGTGTTACTATATATTAATTATGCAGCCCGTCATAAATTCAGAGTTCAACTCAACTCAGACAAACATAAAAAAGGGGCTAGTAACCATATTTAGGGCTATGGACTGAGATGACAATCAGCAGACATTCCAGAATGGCAGGGATGAGAGGTAAAAAAGATAATCCGTCAGCACATGCTTCAATATCTAGCACAAGTAACATTATCAGCAAAAGTCAGCAATTATACAATAACATCTGATGTTCTACTCACTTGTTTTCCGGGTGACTAGAAGCATATTTAATTCTCTGCAAAATCAAACGGCACTGATGTTTGTTGACAGAATCAGCCAAAGTACTGTTTCTGAACTCCTCAAGCTCTTTTGTTAGCAACTGCCCTGCCCGAGGGTTACGAGATCCCAACCTCTGAGCAGATATAAGAACTGCCTGAACATCTTGAAGCCTATTCGATGTATTCGCAGATGAATCTACATTGAAGAGGACTTTATGGATATTTGATATGATGATGTTCAAAGGATCCTCAGGGTCATCAGCAAGAAGTGGATCCAAACCTTCCAAATCTATGTGTTCTGCAATAGCCCAAATAAGGCGGGCCAACATTCTTGGGGTATTCACCTGTCAAATGCACGAATGTATATAATCAAAAGGTAACTTAGCAGAAGATATCGATATTAATTTTACAAAAAGCGAAAACATAGTTGCCAAAGGAAAAAGTGGGTAAAGGAAAGAATTAAAAAAAAGAAATTATAAAATCCATTTCAACCAAAGAAAGGAAAAAGTGGGTAAATTAGCAGAAGATATCAATATTAATTTTGCAGAAAGCGAAAACATAGTTGCAAAAGGAAAAATTGGGTAAACGAAGAAATAAACAAAAGAAATTATAAAATCCATTTCAACCCCCCGAAAAAAAAATTAAAGACAGCCTTTTCCCAAATTAACGAATCAAAAAGTCTCAACATGTCAATCTGAAAATGAACAGATATACCATGGCTTGTTAGCATAGCACCAAATTTAATTATCACAAATCATGATTTAGTGTGCAATCAGCATAATGACCATATAGCCATCTGAGTAACTCAATAAGAGCAGACATACCTCATGCAGATCTTGGACAAGTTGACGCTGCATATTTTGCAATCTAGTCTCATTTAAGATTTGATCCTGCGAAGCGCCATCTTTTACTCTTTTTACACCTCCTCTGGTATCATATATATGACATAGCCTCACAAGCAACTTCAAATAGCAATCAATTGCATAAGTACGACCATCACAATCCCATTTGACACAAGGTCTACAAACTTCCACAACCTCCAAAGCCGGTTCTGTCCAGTTTAGTGCACCATAACCAGTTCCATATGCCAAGGCTCCAATCACTCTGCTCTCCATTCCTGAGTTCTTTTGTTCTGGCAAAGGTAGAGACAACTGGAAGCAACTTTCTACGAGTGATGCCACTAATTCTTCCCTAAACAAGCTTTTACTCGTTACACTATTAAGGTCATCCCTTATCCTTGGATCCTCAAAAAGAGAAGCAATATCAGTTCCCGTAAGAGGCTTCTGACCTCTTCGGACACTTTCCTTTGCAAAAAGGTCCACACAAAGAGCTGTCCGACAAATACAGGCTAATGCATGCATGCGGTCAGATTCTGCTCTCAAGTTTCTCACCATAAGAAGTAGCCTCCTAAACAATGAAACCTTCAAGCACAAAATTCACAATCAGATCATGCATACACCTATCCCTTAGTATATAGATAATTGACTTTTGTTACTACCACAATCATCCACTTCTAACCACTCAACAACATCTTTTGTTTCTCATTCCTATAAAGTTACTAAAGAGCTGTCATTTCACACTTCGAAGCCCACTAAAGAAAATTAAACTCAACATAACTTTGAAATGAATACATTCGAGCTACACACTCACCTCATCTAGTGAACATTCTTTAACAAATCAAAGTTGCCACATCTCATCAAAGAATAACTGTTGAATCTATCATATCCTATTCATTAGTTCCCTTACATGGAAATATAAATTGCAACAACAATCAAATATAAAAACAAAAGAAGTAAAAGAGAACATCAACCTGCAAATGAAGATCTAATAGATGTAAATTTGTAACAACGGCCCTAACAATACTCTCTCTGGCTGACGAGAACTCCTGACGATCCCAAAGTGTCAAAATTGCAATAATTGACTGCGAAGCCCACTCAGTCTTCCCTCCAGGCACATCAGCCAAATACAACATGTTAATACCCACTTCAAAAATCACCGCTGGATCCAATGACGACGCCAAGAATGGAACCAAATGTGTCACCACATCAGAAACCCCAACTAATTTCTCTGCATTCGAGTCTACTTGAGTTCCATTAACTCCATTGGAGTCCTTTGACAATCTTCTAATCACATCCACTCTCCCAGAAGCCACAGCTTTCACTGAGTAAACAATAGGAAACACTGTTGCCCTGAAACTCTCTATCGGTAACACCAACGAGCGTGCCATTAACGCGCTTCGTTTTTTCCACACGAAATTCACCATCGCGGAGACCCAATTGGATCGAATCGCAAGTGAGTTTTCACTATCCACAAGCTTGTCCCCGGCTAATCTACTCATTCGTTTCGATTCGAATTCTTGAAACAGTCTTCCGACGGATTCAAAAGCCACCTTCGAAACATTGTCGGATCGGTCGAGCATGTTTTGGCCGATACGTGTCCACCAAATTGACACCTTGTCTAACAAGTTCACGTTGTTTTCACACAGCGTGACTAAATCATCACGTGCGAGAATACAACCTAGGGTTTCAGTGATGGAGTGGCGGAGGTTGTCAGATGGAGAGTCGAAGCAACCAGAGATCTCGGCGTTGGCATCAGAGATGAGTTTGGAGAGGGCGTAGGAAGGGATGGCGGCAAGGATAGAGATCGCAGCGGCGGTGACGTCGGGGTCAGGGAAGTGGAGATCGGAGCGGATGCCGGAACAGACGGAGTCCCAGAGATCGGCAGTCAAGCGAGAGCAGCGAATAAGGTCGAAGGATAGTTTTTTGCAGACGGCGGAGGCAGGAGCGGCGACGATTTCTTCGACCGCGGTTTTGGCGATAACGGAAATGTCGCGGCCGGCGGCGGATTGTTGGAGAGCTTGAAGGAGAGCGCTGGACTGGCGGAGAGCGTCGTTGGAGCGGAGGTCCGCTTGGATCTGAGCAAAAAGGATATCCATTTCAGTGGGATTCAAGCTCGGAAAACAAGAGCTAATTAATTAATAAAATGGTTTTGCTATAATTTGAACATGTACGAGTTCATCATTTCCCTCTGGTGCTAATACACACAGATCATCACAACAAATCGAGTCTCCTGCTAGCCTTGTAGTAATGTGCCTGTTTTCCTTTATATTTTTCTAATTTAAAAGATTTTCCAACTATCGGAATTGGGCCTCCACTGGGTCCAACAAAAATTGACAGACTTGGCAGTCCAGCCGAGAAATAGTACTGCTCCAAATACATTTGTTTAGGGATAGATCAGTGAGTAGAGCTTTTAAGCCCTCTATAAATTTCTTATAACACCCCTTTTGAATTTTATTTTTTAAAATACCCTTAATTTGATTAAAGAAAGAATCATAAATTATAACCGTACCACTCACAATAGTGAGGATTGTGTCATACATGGGCTTTGATTTGCTGAATGATGGATGAATCCTTCTTTTAGTCACCATATCTCCTAAAATTTTAAACTAAGAGTCTATTATGCTAGAAACGCAAACTTTGTACAGAGCAAGTGACTCCATTATTGATAGTCGAGAATAGGTGTTATCAATAATGATGTTAGTGCAACAACATTGCTCTCTAATCCACTACAACAATGATTTTAATGACGATAATGGCATTGCACTAATTGATGTTGAAGATGAGGTGTTGCCAATGGTCATGTCATTGCAGCAATGTTACTATATATTTTAATACAATGATGTTCCCATTGATGACATCGATAATACACCAATAGATAGTGCTTTTGTGGAATTATACTATAGTTCTATTGATGATAGCGATGACAATCTTTTTGATGGTCTAATTGATGATGGAAATGACAATCATTTTGATTCTCCTATTAATATTGGGGATAATGGTCATTTTGGTAGTCTTATTCATGATGGAGATGGTGTTCATCATGAGGGTATAATTCGTGATACAAAAGATTTGCCTTACTTTTCAAACAACCATGAACCACGATGGAATCAGCATGTTACTCTAAGACCACATTCCAACGAGCTAGCAGTTGACCCTGTTGTAAGTATTGCTCTAGTTTTACCTTTATACTCGATTGCGTCAGTTGATTAGACATTATGGTTTTGGGGTAAATTATTTAATGGCAAGTATAATTTAAGATTAGAATTGTACAAAATTTTCTTGAGAGAGATATATGATTCCATAGTTGCAAAGTCCACAACAACACATTTCAAGGCCCATTGTGCTTCAAAATCATTTAGATTGCATATTTGAGCAACAAAAGCTTCAAATAAGGAGAATGTATCTTAAGTAGTGATGAGGTGTAATATGATACACACTTATTATAATGAAGTGTTGCCTAGTGGTCTTCGTTGGACAAGAATTAGGTTGTTGATAATCTTATCATTGTAAAATCCAATGTCTTTTAGCTTTCGAGGAAAGATAACTTCAAGTCACTTGATGTGTAAATTAGCAAGTGTACTAGTCGATACAAGTAAAATAATGAATAGTAGAGTATCTTCCCACATAGATTGTATACCTTATTAGCTATTGAAATTATTTTAACCTTAATTTATTTGAACAATTGAATAGGCGGATTTAGATTAAAAATTATAATAAAATAAAATAACTAAAAATTAAATAAAGATGCACGCAGTAATAGAAATCACCAAGAGATTAATTGAAAATGGATGCTATTCTAAGTGTTTACCGTTAGAAGCTTTCATGGGTCACCATCATTTTATAGGCAATTCATTCATTATTTCAGTACTATTATGGCACCAATCATAGGTTTTATGACAGAAAGACAATTCTTTTGGATAGAAGCAACTACTAAGGCATTTGAAATTATCAAAGAAAAGCTAATTACTAGTCTAGTACTTGCCCTACTAGATTTTTCTCTCATTTTTAGGTACAATGTGATGCATCCAATATAGGCATTGGAGTTGTTTTTAGCCAACAAAGTAAGCCTAGAGCTTATTTCAGTGAGGAGTTGAATGGAGCAATAGGATGGTACAACACTTATGATATAGAGTTTTATGCAGTGGCTCAGGCATTAACACATGGGCGTCATTCTGATCATAAAGACTTTATTTAATACACTGATCATGCTACTGTGAGAATCAGGATAAGCTTGCTCATCGACACGCCATGTGGATAGTGTTTCTTCAACAATTTACTTTTCTAATAAAGCATACTTCTAGTGAATTCAACAGGGTAGCAGATGCACTTAGTCAATGATCTTCCTTGTTGACTGAGAAAATTCAAAAGTGTTAATTACTCTTAAATATAATCTTATCTAGTTATAATATAACTTGATGAGTCCGAGGTCGAATCACATGGTATCTAAAAATCTAGTAGTCAATTATTAAATAAAATTAATTATAAAAAAGAAATTATTTGTTTAAAAACTGTTAAGGTTACGAGATCCACTTTTAGTATTCAAGTTATGGTAATAATACTTTCTTTTAATTTTATTTTATATTTGCTTCAATAATTTAATTATTGTATGACTTAATTATTAACTAACCACTAATGAATAAATATGGGGATAAAACATATAATGTGCCACAACTACATGGGTGTGTCAAAATTACGTTTAAATAATGTATGGATCTAAAGTAGACCTAGATTTGCAAGTTAAATGAAAATAATTGTGAAAAATATAACTTATAAATATAAAATTAAAATAATTAACCCTAAACTTATTTCAAAGAATAATTAATTTCATAACTCAAATTTTTGAGTTTCATCTTTCATCTTACCTTAGAAAATGAGACACGTATATTGACAGATAAAACACTTATTTTATTTAGCAAACTTTTAAAAAATATTGAGAGAAAATTGAATTCCCTTTTCCTTTTTTCCTAATTCTTTCTTCTCCCCCTATAGGCATCTAGTGAGTATGCCTTTTCTTATTTTCTTATTATTATTTTTAATTATTATAAAGAAAGAGAGAAGTGATAGTCAAAAGCGGTGGTTGCCACTTGACAATTGACAATCACTTAAATATTTTTTATTAATTATATTTCCCCAATAATTCATTCTAATGGCTCCACTTCTTCTTCTTCTTCTTCTTTTTCATGCAATCCGTTTTCTTTGTCTCTCGTTTTCAGCTTGAATTTCTTTTTATTTTTGAAATATTTGTACAATATAAAATTTAGATAGAATTAACATAACACAAGTTAATTTAAAATAAAATTGCATTAGGAGAGCTTTAAGATAATTTGCAAGTTATGAGCACATTAATCAATACTGTAAGTGAAAAAGTAAAAACTTTAACCTTTATTAAATATACACTTTTTAGTATTAATCACAATCCAACTAAGTTATTACTAGTCCCTATGAAATTAAACAATAATAGCTAGTAAATTTCAAAACACAAATTGATTTTTTTAATGCAATTATATTAAACGTAGGTTAAGGACATGGTTAATAAATAAAGGATAATAGGAAAAAAATATATGTTGGAAAAAATAGAGATTTTTTGAAAATTGTAGGTGCTTTCCACTTTCTTTCATTTATATATAGGGATGGCAATTTAGCCCGACCCTGATTTTAGCCCGATTGGCCCGACCCTAATTATTAGGGCTTTGGCCCGAATTTTTAAATTTCGAGTCGGGTTTGGGCCACAATTTTAAGGCCCGAATAAATTTAGGGTCAGGGTCGGGCTTAAAGCCAACCCGGCCCGACCCAACCCGACCCTATTACAAAAAAAAAAATAACACAGAACACACGCATACGCTTGGCACGCTGCAAGCCTGCACTCACACACTACATCACAAACAGAAACACACTGCATCACACGCACGCACAGCCTCTCAAAGTCAAAGACTTAAACTCTCAAAAACCCTAAGCCACTGCCAGCCACCCATCCCGCCGCCGATCAGTCTCGCTGTCACGTCTCGCTGTCGTGTCTCACTGTCGCGTTTCTCTCCATTGTGACCCGCCATCGTGATCTGCCATCGTCACCTGCCATCGTGACCATCCGCGACGCCGCTAGGTGAGTGAGTTGAATTCATGAATTGGCAAGCGTATTTATCACAATTTTATCACAATTTGCTCAGCAGAAATGGACATATAGGCAAAGCCACATGAGTGGCCAAAGGAGCTTTTTTCTTTTTTTTTTTTAAAATCAATTTGCTTCTTGTCTTTGTAACAATGCACGAAGTGGCTAATTTGCCACCACCCGTGCGCGCCTCTCAACTAGTACACATTGGAAATTAAATATGTTAAACTTGTTTTGCCATGATGATTACATATAGCATAGTTAGGCACATTTTTCTTTTTGGTCTTTAAGTGAAGCTACTTGGGGTATGGCTCTTTCACATGCTGGACAAGAACTAGTAATGCAATTTGGTTTTGTTGTAGGTTTAGAAAAAAGCAGATTATTTCAAAATCTAATCTAGAAGTTGTTCGATGCAATTCGTTTTAATTACGGCTATGTAATTCTTTGTTGCATTGGGATAATTTTATTGAAACCCAGTATATGTTTGTATTAGTCTCTGGCAATCAGTATATTATTGTTCTTCAATAGTGTGTTTTATTTATGAATCTTTTATTATATGATATGGTGACTCATTCTTTGCATATGGTTTAGTTGTTTTCTGGGTCATGGCTGTTGTTTTTGTGCACATATGTACCAAGAGTATTTGTATTGTGTATAAATTTTGGTGGACGTTAGAGATCAAATTAATTACTACTGAAGTTGTTGGATGTGCTCTGTGGATTGTGCTGGACTGCTGGTAGATGGAGGAGAATTCTTGCTTGACATAGTTTAACTGCAGAGTCTTGATTTAACTGCAGAGTCCATAGTTTTTAAACCTAAATGTAATTTATTTATTTAGGTCATTATGTCAAATTGTTGCTGCAATTTAATTTATTTATCTAGACATTTAATTACAACTTGTTACACATTTAATTTAGGTCATTATGTCAAATTCACTTGAGAATTCTCATGTTGGCGAAGAGAATACAAATGATGACATTCCTTTTGGAGGGGTCTAAGAGGCATCCCGTGATGATGATGCGGCATAACAAAGTAGTAATAAAAAAAAGCGAGGTATGCGAGAACCTTCTTATGTTTGGGGACACTTTACCAAGGTAACTATTAATGGTGAATTGAAGGCGAAATGTAATCATTATCAAGCTAAGTTGGTAGCATCTGGTCATAATGGAACCTCACATTTGGATAGACATTTGAAAAAATCATGTAAGGCAAAGGGGGTTCTCTCAGTTGTTGATAGCTTACAAAAAACTCTTAGTGTGACGAGGAAAGATGATGGAACAAGTTGTATTGAGACGAGAGAATTTGATCCAATTGTTGCTCGGCAAAAGATAGCAACCTTGGTTGTAAAGCATGAGCTACCACTTAATTTTGTAGAATATGAGGCATTTAGGGATTTGATGTCTTATGCCAACCCTTTGGTAAAGAATTTGAGTAGAAACACTTTAAAGAGTGAGATTTTTAAATTGTATCAAGCTGAAAAGGCAAAAGTAATGGCCTTGTTGGAGAATAATGATAGTAGGGTGGCAATTACTACAGACATGTGGACTGCGAGTGTTGAGTGTTAGAAAGTGCATATTTATAAAGGAGAAAATCGTTATTTTACATATCAAGTATTACTAACAACCCTTACTTTTATGTATTTAAGTTTCTTGTAATTTAATTATGTGTGTTTTATTTTAATTAAGTATTTTATGTATTTTAGGGGCATTATAGTCATTTCACAATAAACGAGAGATCAGATGGCAAAACGGACATCATTCCACAATATTTTTGGGGCATTATTGCCATGATGTAATAAAGCATTCAAGGCTCTTTTGACAAAATATTCAATCACTCATAAAGTGGCTACCCCATATCATCCGCAAACCAGTGGCCAAATAGAGATCTCCAATCGAGAAATAAAGCACATATTAGAAAAGACGGTGAGGCCGGACAGAAAAGATTGGTCATTAAGACTTGATGATGCATTATGGACATATAGAACGACTTTCCAGACTCCGATTGGGATGTCACCCTACAGGCTAGTGTTTGGAAAAGCTTGCCACCTACCTGTGGAACTCGAGCATCGTGCATATTGGGCTATCAAGAAATTCAATTTTGACATGCATCAAGCCAGCTCAGAAAAAAGATTACAATTGGTAGAACTTGAAGAAATTCGCAATGACGCGTACGAAAATGCCAAAATTTACAAGCAACGAATGAAAGTCTTCCATGACAAGCATATTACGAGAAAATCTTTCACTCCAGGTTAGAAAGTGCTTTTATTCAACTCTCGCTTGCACCTATTCCCAGGTAAGTTACGCTCTCGTTGGTCTCGTCCATTTATTATTCATACTGTTTTTCCACATGGGGCAATTGAAATTAAAGACCCAAAGAACAGTGTCACGTTTAAAGTTAATGGTCAAAGATTAAAGCCATATCTAGAATACCAACCACATGGAGAAGACACCGAAATAAGTTTGAGTGACCTACCAGATTTGAAGTGATTTTTTTTTCGGTGGTTTGATTTTTCTTTCTTTTCTTTTTATTATTCTTTTGCTAATTGAAATTTATTTTTACATAAGTGTGTTTGTTTTATCATTAAGTTTTCTCTTATCATTGTTAATAATGAGTGCCATACGTAGATCGTTCCTCCTGAACATTCTTAAACCACTTCAACGTATCAAAACTCATCTCAAAAGACAGATTCAATCTTGTAAAACACATCGCATTTGGGCTCTACAACCACCAGAGTTAGTAGCCTATTTTGAGGATTTAGAAAGCCAACTCAGAAATATTGAGAGAGGTGTTCACGACATCCAGTTGGAGCTTGAGGTAAATTCAATAAGAGGACGATTTTAATTTTCTTTGTGTAATTTGTTTTTCTATTTGTGTGTTTTAGTTTGTTATCCCAGTGAAGTGGCGGATAACGGTACTCCGTGACAATTAAGTCGGTTACTTCAGTTTCCCATAATAACTGATATTCTGAGGCGAAGGTATGGAAAGAAACGAGATTCTAGCGAAGCTTCACAAGCGATTCCATTCACTCCCTTAGAATGCCTCCCTTACGATCTATAAAGCTCGGTCCGAACGCATGCGATTGCTCATGAGGAATAACATACCTGCTGACATCCGTTGGTTAATCGAGGCGAAAGTACGATTGGCAGGTGAGTTACCTCCAAAACTTATTGCATACATGACTGGTTGTGGTAAAGGAAATTATGCAAGAAAACGACGAGCTCGAAGAATTTCTGTTGCTTGTCATAAGTGTGCCAGAATGAATTACAATAAAAACTCATGTTTTTTAGGAATGATGTCTGATAACAGGGAAGATAAGATTCAATTCATTAGGGATGGCTTGAATAAGGAGTCATTGAATGATATCCTTCTGTCTCTTGAAACGCATTCCAGTGGATATGCGCGAGGAGCGATTCTCCAGTTATGGCTATTATTCCAGAAAGAGCATGCACGATATAGTCTCGGGAATCTGACTATAAACGACCCTGTTTGCCAGTTTATAAGAAAACTGGATGGGAAGCCTATCCTCGACCCATAGAGAGCGTTCAAGCCGTTTCTGGACATAAAACCAGAGGAAGATGTGAGCCACAGTCGCAACTACCTGTAAAATATCATTTTACTTTACTGTTATTTTATTTTATTTCACCATTGTTTTATCATTTGCATTATTGTCTTTAATAATTTTACTACTGTTTGTTTTACTATTTGCTTTTTGACTATCGAGTCATGTGCTTTACGCGTTATTTGACACTGACATGCCACCTTATACACAGTTGTGACCCACTGTCACCAAGATTCTTAAATATGACTTTTTGTTAAGCACTCACAAATTGTTTTTTGAGAAATATCCCAATGGCAGCTACTCCCAATAGACAATTCAAGAACCTTTGTGTGCTTTCTGGATTTACCTATGGCAAACATAAAGAATTCGTTGATGCAGCCATAGATCTTGGTCGAAACATAGCAGAGAGAAAATTACACTTAGTGTATGGAGGAGGTAATCGAGGGTTATCAAAATTGGTCTCAGAAGCTGCTTTTGTCAGAGGAAGGCAAATGTTAGGCATCATCCCTAGAGTCCTAAAACCTTTGGGCAGTGTGTCTGACTCAACGACTGGAGAAGAGTTAGTCGTCTCAGGTATGCAAGAACGAATAACTGAAATGCTTAATCACGCTGATGCTTTTATTTTCCTTCCAGGAGATCTTGCAACACTAGAGGTACTTATTACACTAGCGTCTTGGGCCCATCTGCACATTCACCAGAAACCCATCGGTTTGTTAAATGTCAATAATTTTTATGATGGCTTTTTCGCATTTCTTAACCATGCAATCAAAAACTACTTTATTCCTTCCAGTGCGAAAAAACTTTTTATTTGTGCTCACACTTCTAATGAACTACTTGATATGTTACAAGCTTATAGACCAGAGCCAGACCCCTGAAGCTTTGTGTTGGAGCGTTCAAACGATGACGGTAACAGTAGCCACAGTAAGAAGTACAAATTAGATTTAACTTTTCGCCTATAAATATTTTCTTCTGTGTTGCACCAACCAGGTGATGTCTTCTAAACTCTACTTCTTTTCTTTAAAACATTGAGGACAATGTTTCGTTCTGGTTGTGGGGAGATAATAGTAGACAATTGTGGAATCTTGGTTAAGTTTTTACTAATTTTTTTGTTGTAGAAACTAACTGTTGCTAACTTTTTGTGTTGAAGATGGCTGAATATGGAGGAGTGTAGTAACTCTAGAAACGCATCTTTATCGTTTGAAAAAAAATAAAAAAATAAAGATATTTTCTTTTTTCTTTGTTATGTTTTGATGTTCATTTTTCTTTTTCTTTTTAATTTCTCCTTTATAAATTTACTTTTTCAAACAAAAATTTTTGAGTTAAAAATGACTGAATATAGAGTGTAGTACTCTAGAAACGCATCTTCATCATTTAAAAAAAACAATTTTTATTTTCTATCATTTTCTAATTAGTTTTTCTACATCATTTTTCTGCATGCATATTTTCTTTTCACGTTTAGAATAGGTTGGGGGGTAGACAGTTGTTAAAAAAAATTTTGTGATTTGTTTTGACATTGGATGATATGATGATTTCAAATTTTAGTATTTGTATTATCTTTAGTCTGAAGTGATGTTACACTATATTTGCTACTCAACATGTTGATGTCGGAGACAAATATGAGTTGCTTGAAGGAATGAACATGTCATAATAAATACCAAGTGAGTTTTTGATCCTATCATTTTTCTTGGAGATTAACCCTTTTGCCCATTCTTTATATAGCTTAGCAGTTTATTATTGTGTACACGATCTCTAGATTTCTTTTGAGTTAACCCTAAAAAAATAAAAAAATAAAAAAAATAAAAAGAAAAAAATGTGTGTTACTACATTTGGAAGCCCATTTAATTAGTAGATATGAAAGATTATTTAGAGTCCTAAAAGATGATGGAAAGGCCGTCTTTGATCCGTTTGAGCATTTCTAGCCATCCCTTTTATGAATATCCATAGTTAACCCTTTTGAACCTTTAAAAAAAAAAACTTTTCTTTGTCAACTTATCATCTTAACCCACTCCGATTTGGAGTATTACCCAATATCTTACAAGATCCATCACCTATTTATGTTTGAGAAAAATGTAAATAAACATTTTGTATAGTGAAGTTATGCCTAGTTAAAAAAAAAATTGTTGCTTCAAAAAAAAATTGTTGCTTAAAAAAAATTGTTGTTTAAAAAAAAACAACAATAATAGGTGAAATCCACCTTGTAACTTCCAAAAAAAAAATTCTCTGCATTTTTCTCAAACATATACTTTGTTTTTTCTATTTTCCTTCTTTGTTAACCATGTCCCTATCCTACGTTACGTCCTAATAAAAGTCCTTCTTGATTTTAGGAAACTGTAGTCTGAAGTAGAAGCTAGTTATATGGGCTAAAAAGATGTAGTGATGAATTAAAAAAAATAATTAAATAAATAAATAAATTGGGTTGACTAGCATTTTTATTTGACTTGAGATCGTATTATTTCTAAGTTAAGGGCATATTTCTTTCATCTTGGTGAGAGCATGAGAGATCACTTTGTTATTATTTTCTCTCAATTACCATTCATTGGAGTAACTATTTTTATTGGGTTTAATTTCTTTGTGAGAGTGTCACTATTTCCAGTGAGATTTTGGGGTTTGATATGTCATTCTTGAAGGTAGCTATGACAAAGTCTACTAGGCTGATTCATGTGGATGGTTGATATGGGTGTGATGTTTCTTTAGATTGGAGATAATGCTTATACTTTCATATGATTGTTATCATTAATCTGATTGAATAAACAAGAGTGTTAAAAAAAAAAATTTTGAATTTGTTTTCGCTTTATTTGCTAAGGACTAGCAATAAGCTAGTTGGGGGGTGTGTTGAGTGTTAGAAAGTGCATATTAATAAAGGAGAAAATCGTTATTTTACATATCAAGTATTACTAACAACCCTTACTTTTATGTATTTAAGTTTCTTGTAATTTAATTATGTGTGTTTTATTTTAATTAAGTATTTTATATATTTTAAGGGCATTATAGTCATTTCAAAATAAACGAGAGATCAGATGGCAAAACGGACATCATTTTTGAACTCAGGACGGTCGAAAACCTGAGGAGGAGCATAAAAGGAAAAATGGTATTGTTCACATATACGGTACTATTTATATGTACGGGTACCGTCTACGTTACTGTTTACGGTACTATTCACATAGACGGATCGATGACGTGGCATTGACCGATGACGTGGCATTGACCGATGACGTGGCATTGAATGATGACGTGTCATGATCCTATTGGGCTAAAATTCTTATGTACTGTTTTATGGTGACGTGGCAACATATTAGTGAATCAAAAAACGCGTGTACGGTACATGCAACACAGGGGATTAGTTATTGTGCAAATACCCTATTTTAGCTCAAATTGCCAAGGATATCTTAGCCATTCCCGTGACAACTGTTGCCTCTGAATCAACATTTAGCACTGGAGGTAGAGTCTTGACTCCACATCGGAGTATACTTCATCCTATGACATTGGAAGCGATTATGTGCACTCAACATTGGCTATGGACAAACTCCAAAGGTATGAATATAAATAATGTACAAAATAATTGGTTTAGTAATAATTTTATAAACTTGAATTATTTTCTCATTTTTTTTTATAGGTAAAATTCTCGAAAGTGAAATTTTTAATGGAGAGGAATTTGTGGATGAAGATGAAAGTGGCCCGCAAGTGTTAGAGTAGTTCTTTTTTTTTAAAAAAAAGTTTGGCTGTAGAATTGAATTATGAGTTTTTATTTGTATTATTGTATAAGACTTTTTTTTATGTTGGGTTATGGAATTGATTTGGTTAGAATTCTTGAAAAATTACATTGTGTGTTTTTAATTTTAATTGTATTATGTATTTTTCATGTTGGATTTTGAAATTAATTTGTGTGTGAAATGATTTTGGAAATGATTGAAATAATTGTGGAATTGAGAATTAAATTGTGGCTGCATATCAATTCATGTTTAAGTTAAAGCAGCTTGAGCAAAATCGGCAGCTGCAAGTGCTGAATTAAATTGTGGCTGCAAGTGCTAATTTTCTGAATCGGCAGCTGCAAGTGCTCAATTCATGAAAATGCAATCTGACAGGGAAATTGCAATTGGACATCTTCTTGTGAGTTTAGTTTCAAGGCTCAATTTAGTGCAGCCCAAAAAAAAAATTCTTAATATTTTAAAAGATTTTTCTGTTGCCTTTGCAGCAAAAATTTTATTTTCATAAAGCTCGAGTCTGCAAGTGCTCAATTCATGAAAATGCAAGCTGCTGATTTTGTTAGGGTCGGGCTTAGCCTGACCCGAAGTTGGCCCTATTCGGGCCGAGCCCGATGTTGTGCAAATTTTATTGAACTCGCAAGCGCACGAATCTATTGTAGTGTAGATCAATGGTGACAAGTGTCGATCCCGCGAGGAAGTTGATTTTAATTATATATAGAATTAATTTAGTGAATGGGTGATTGGATTTAAGGTGGAAAATGATTTGGATTATGCTAAAACTTAAATTAAAATGGCGAGAATAAATTCTGAAATTGAAATTAAAATGGCAAGAATAAATTGAAGTGTAAATCTATTAAATGACATACTTGGATATCTGGATCCGTATCAACATGCATCATGGGCTAAATATTCCATATTAATACCAATTAAATCATAAGGGGGGAATCTACACCACATGAATCACGCTCTAATAAATATGGTGCTAAGAGCTTATCGTGCCAAATAATAATAATCTTATACTAGGGAGCCGGTGAAACCAGGGCAGTACTAGACAAGATTAGTATTATGTGTCGACGAGAAGTCAAAACATCCACAAAAACTAGAGGGGAATAGAAAATAAATTTACCAAATCAAGCCCATGACACATGTTGAGACTTCACCTTCAACCCAAGCTTGAAAGAAAATTAGCCACTCATAGTTGAACTAGAGGCAAAATGAGAATTTATTAAAATACGTAGAAACTATAAGATAGAGAGAGAATTACATAAAATGAATCCCAAAAATGGATTCAGAGGTGCCAAATTAGGGGGGAGGCCCCCTTTTTATAGATACATCGAGTAAATCATGGCCATCGAATTAAAAATAGTTTGGACGCTCAGGATTTCGCCACGTTATCAGTCAATAGTAAAGGCAACAGCCATTATTTGCACAGTAACGCGGTTCAGCCACTATTTGTATAGTAACGCGGTTCAGCCACTATTTGCACAGTAACTAATCCCCTGTATTGCATGTACCGTACACGTGTTTTTGATTCACTAATATGCTGCCACGTCACCATAAACAGTACATAAGAATTTTAGCCCAATAGGATCATGACACGTCATCAGTCAATGCCACGTCATCGGTCAATGCCACGTCATCGATCCGTCTATGTGAACAGTACTGTGAACAGTAACGTAGACGGTACCCATACATGTGAATAGTACCGTATATGTGAACAGTATCATTTTTCCTTTTTTGCTCCTCCTCAGGTTTTCGACCGTCCTGAGTTCAAAAATGATGTCCATTTTGCCATCTGATCTCTCGTTTATTTTGAAATGACTATAATGCCCCTAAAATACATAAAATACTTAATTAAAATAAAACACACATAATTAAATTACAAGAAACTTAAATACATAAAAGTAAGGGTTGTTAGTAATACTTGATATATAAAATAACGATTTTCTCCTTTATAAATATGCACTTTCTAACACTCAACACCCGACCCGACCCGAACTTTTTTAGGGTCGGGCTTTTTTCGAGTAGGGCTTGAGTGCTAAGTTGATCGAGTCGGGTCGGGTTTGGTCAAGCCCAAGCCCGACCCGATGATTTGCCAAGCTTATTTATATATTTATTTTATTTTTTCCATTTTATTTTTTGTTGTTTTTGTTATTATCAAAGATAAATAGGTGATAGAAAATATAAAATGTAGGGCAATACTTCAAAATGGAGTGGGATATGATGATAAGTTAATAAAGAAAAAGTTTTTTTTAAAGGCTCAAAAATGATAACTATCGATACTTTGTAATGGGGATGACTAGAAAAGACTCATGAGGATCAAGAATTGTCTTTCTGTCATTTTTAGAGCTCTAAATAATATTTCATATCTACTAATTCAATGGACTTTCAAATGTAGCAGTATACAAATTCTTTAATTTTTTTTTCATTGTTGGACCTAAAAATATTTAGAGATCATGTAAAAAATAATAAAATGGTAGGCTACAAAAAATAGTAAAAAAGAGGGTTGCCCTTCAAGAAAAGTAATAGGTTAGAAACTCACTTAAAACTTATTATGACACGTATATTCCTTCAAATAACTTAACCAAATTCATTTATGAAATCTCTCAATTCACACTTATCACCAATATCCACATGTAAACTGGCAAAAATAGTATAACTTAACTCAAAGGCAAATATATTCTAAGTACCAAAATTTAAAAGTCATCATGTCATCTAATATTAAAATATCATATAAAATACCTTAATTTTTTTTATTAAGAAACTTGACCCCCAAACCTATTCTAAACATTGTCTTTAATGTTTTAATTTGAAGATATTCATGTGAAAACATGAAAAGGTAAGGAAAATATAAAAAATAAAAGAAGTTAGAGAGAACATATCTGAACTGACTGTAGAAGATTAGAAGAAGATGGCAAAGAACAAGAAAATCACTAGAAATAATTTTTTTCAAGGATAACTAACTCCAATAATAAGAAGGTATGCTTCTTAAGTCAGTAAACTCTATATCTGGCCATCTTCAACACTAATTAAATTAGCCTTTACAACAAAAATTTATAAAAACATTCCACAAGTGTCAACTTTTTCCTCCCTCCAAACAAACCAAGACATTGTCCTCAATGTCTTAAAAGAAGAAGTAGAGTTTAGAAGACATCACTTGAATACTACAATAGAAAATATCTATAAACTAAGAGCTAAATCTAATTTACGTTTCTTACTAGGGTTGCTGCTACCATCATTAGTCAACCAATCCAGTCCAAAGGTCTTGAGATTTGGTTATGGTCTGTAATTTTATAAAAGATTAAGTAACTAATTAGTAGTAGGAGCACAAATAAAGAGTTTTTTCACTGTTACTGAAGTGAAATGATTCTTAATTCATAGTTAAGAAATGGTATCAAGCAATTATAAAAGTTATTAACTTTTAACAAACCGAGAGATTTTTGATGAATGTTCAATGAGTCTAAGATACAAATGTAATTATTATAAATGTTATTAACATTTAAAAACCGATGGGCTCTTAATGAATGTTCAAATGGGCCTAAGATACAAATGTAATTAGTGTCTCTATTCTAGCAAGAAAATGAAAGCACTAGCATGATTTAGCATTTTGAATATTCTTTCTTGCATGCTTAAAATGACTAACTCCTCTTCAGTCCTAGATGTTTGAAGGCTTTTGGGGCCTAGCACTTCACTTCGTCTAGTATAAGCCGCTTCTGAGACATGCTTTGATAACCCTCGATCACATCTCCATATAACATGTGTATTTTTCTCTCTGTTAAAACTTGGCCAAGATCCACAATTGCCTCAACAAACTTTTTGTATTTTCTATAGTGAAAGCTATAAGGCATATAAACGTTAATTGATTGTCTATTCAAAGTTGCTGCTATAGGGACGATTATTAAAATAATTTAAAAATATTTGAAAAATAAGTTCGTATTTAAAGACTTGGTAACAAACATAATGATACAAATATTATAGTTTGGAGTGTTTATCAAATGATGAATGAAATTGGTGGTTTAAGATTCAAAAGCAAACAATAAAAAAGAAAAAAAAATGATTAGATATAAAATCACATCATTGAAAGCAATAATGTAGACATAAAAAAAAGTAAAGTAAAATGATATTTATTGGTAGTTGTTATTGTGACTTTTATATTTCTCTGATTTTAAACAGCTTAAATGCCCTTTATAGGGACTTTCCATCTAATTTTCTTATAAACTGGTAAACGGGGTCATATATAGTTAGATTTCTAAGATTATATCGTGCATGTTCTTTCTAGAGTAATGGTCATAACTAGGATGTGTTTCAAGAGATAAAAATATGTCATCCAATGACTCTTTATTTAAGTAATCCCTGATGAATTGAATCTTATCTTTTCTCACGACCAAGCATGCAAGTAGCAAATTTATGAGGTAACTTACATGTCAATTGTAATTTTGCTTTGATTAACCAATGAATGTCAGTGGGGAATGTTAAACAATTCCAATGGTAAGTAATAGTAAAATAAAACGACAAAAAGTTAAGCATCCTAAATATACAAAAGACTTAATCAAGATTTGATGGGTCACTTAATTTTTTTTCAATGTCTTCTCCACATAGTTGATATTTCAGATATAGTTTTAATATTTGACATTAGCTTTAAACTTGATAGTGTTCTTTGGATCCCCAATTTCAATGGACCCATGTGAACGAATAGTGTGACTAATAAATAAATTAGACCATTAAAAGTGTAACTTATCCGAGAATAAAAGCAATCATCAATATAAATTAATACCATAATCATATATCTTTTTTTCTTTTAAAAACAGTGGTATATTTGCCTCTGAGTTCTGAAATCCCCATTCAATCAAACTTCCTTAAAGTTTATCAAACCATGCTTTAGGAGTTGTTTTAGGCCATACAATGCCTTACTCAACTTGCAAATATGATTAGGTTTATGTTTATTGATAAATCATTAAGATTGCTTCATGAAAATATCTTCAGCCAATCCCTTAGATTGCTTCATGAAAATATCTTCAACCAGGTCATCATTCAAGAAGGCTTTATTAATGTCCGCTTGCATTGTTTTCCAATTTTTCATTACAGCTAAACCCAACATTAGTGTTATTGTTGCTAGTTTAACTGCTGGATTGAAGGTTTCAAAGTAATCAACTCTTACAACCTGTTGAAAACCTTTTGCAACAAGTCTAGCCTTTTACTTTGATGCACTACAATCTATATAATACTTGACTCTATACACCCATTTATTATCACCAACCTTATGTTCAAAGGAATTGGGCACTAAAGTCCAAGTATTATTCATCATTAATACATCATACTCATCTTTTATTGCCTAGTTAGTACCATCTTTGATCTTTTAATGCTTCTTAAAGCCTGTCTAGTTTCTTATTTGACAATACAACACAATAGACTTTCGCTTTGAATACGTTTGACTTGGCTCTAGTGATAATTTTGTATGTGTCTCGGTGTATAGGTTTCTGATGCTAGAATTGAGGGGTATATACTGGTGTGTCATGTAGTAAGCTTCTGTTTTGAGGTTCTGCTTGGGAACTTTGAGCTGGCAAATATAAATTTTCTATATTTGTGTCCGTGAGTGTGTATTTGGTTAAAAATCAACGTCAAACTACTAATTTTGCTTAGCATTAATTGTATGATCAGAACTTGGTGAAGGTTGAGTTATACTATTGCTAATTCCTACTGAGAAAGACTCTTCAAAGTTGTTATTCATATATGGCAAAAGGATAAATTAAAAATTCATTATTAAGTAAGTGATTATACAGAGTTAGGAAAACAATGTGAGGGAGAAGTTTTATTATCAGTAAAAGAGGAAGGAAAACAAGTTTCATAAAATGTAACATGTTTAACAATATACACTTGACTTGAAGGATAAAGACATTTACAAATTTTGTGTGATGGATTATATCCAATGAATATGCACTTGCTGGAATAAAAGTCAAAGTTGTGCTTATTATAATCTCTTAAGAATAGATAATAGTACAACCAAAACATTTAAGAAAACTATAGTCAACTTTGTGCTTGAATAATTTTTCACATGGTGTTAGATTTTTAAGCATTAGAGTGGCTAATCTATTAATATGAAATATTTGTATGGAAAGGATTGATCCCATCAATATTGAAGGGAAAGTTTTGCTTAAGCGAAGAGAGTTAAACTAAGTTAAACTATATGCATATGTTTTCGTTCAACTGATTTGTTCCAATGATGTGTGTAAATATAAGTGTGTCTAAAAAAAATCTCATTTTGATTAAGAAAACTCTGTATTCTTCCCCTTAGTTAGATTACATCATCTTGAGAGATGTGCTAAACTAATTTTCAACCTGAAGTATGAACAACCTAAAGACTTGTAAGGCTTCTGATTTGATTTTCAGGGGATTAATCTATGTATATCTTTTAGAGTCATTCACAAAGCTAATGTAATACTTGTAGCTACTTTGAGAGAGCACTGGGGAAGTTCCCTAAAGATTTGTGTGGATTAACTTAAAAATATATGTGGTTTTTGTATATGTAATTGAAAAATATAATCTGTGATTCTTTCCCAACTGACAAGTTTCACACAAACTATAAGCATAATTCTTTAAAGATTGGAGAAGACTTTAGAATAGTTATAGAATTTCAGCAAGTGCATTAAAACATCGAAATTTAGATGTCCAAATCTTTAATTTAACAAGACTAACTAGGGGTGGGCAAAAAATTTGATTCGATTCGATCCGACCTGACTCAATCTAATCCGAAAAATATCGGGTTTGGATCAGATCGAATTATTCAGCTAACCTGATGGGATAGCTTTTAGCCAACCTGATCGGATTATGATCAGATTGAATGAAACCGTGATCTAACCCAAAAACCTTATCGGGCTGGCTGAAAAAACAATTAACAAATAAAAAACAAAATGAAGTTATAACACTCGCACACAGCCACACACAAATATATGCACACCCACAAATCATTTCTCATTGCCTTCACAGATCACAGCCTCACGACCTTCACCCTCACATTCACGACTTCACACACACACACACACACACACACACATACACACACACACACATTGCAAAAGCAAAAAACAAAGTGGCAGCCAGTAGCAAACGCATATAAGACACATACGAAGCACAATCCACAAACACAACCACCTAACCAGCGATCGGATCTACTGCTCCGTGACCCACAACCCATCTGCTGTTACTGGATCTACTGCTGCTGTCTCCACCATCACCAAGTTCCTTCAAGAACCGACAATCCGAATTTTTTGTTGTTGTTGTTGATGTTTTGATGGTATACAATAATATATTCAATATTGTTTGTTAATGGTTAAGTATATGTATTGTTAAATGTTAATAATAAAATGAGGGAAATTCTTGTATTGAAAATGTTAGGGCTTGATTGATTAAGTCTGTGGAAGCTTAAATTATAAGTATTAATTGATTTTTTTCTTTTGTTTTTAATAAATATATTAGGTAAATAAAAAGTAAAAAATAAATATTATGTTATATTTGATTTGTGCAGTAGCTTCACCCAATCCAAATTAATTAGAATTCAACTTGATTATTTGACTCGATTTGATTCGATCCGAATATGTACGGATCGGATTGAGTTATAGTTTCAGGTTGAGTTTGGATGAATTCTTTTCTAACCCAATCAACCTGAAATCCAATCGGGTTGATTCGAACCTGAAAATGTCAATCCCTAAGACTAATTGATCAATATTTTGAGTACAATTAAGAGTAATAACATTGAAACAAGTTTTGGTAGAAGCGCTACACTTATTTGACACTTTATTTTTTGTGAGAAAAGAAAACACAGACAAAGGTTTATTAAGATCAACAACTAATAAATATGACTTAGTAGAAGCAAAACAAAAGGATGTGGATTGGATTTAAATTTTAACTTGTATAGTTCTTTCTCAACAAGTCCTTACAGAAGAACTTGCCTCTTCACTTTGTCTTTCACAAAACAAATGTTGTCACAAAATTTAACAAAGATGTTATCGTCTGAGGTTAGTCTAGACATGCTTAAAAGATTCTTAGTAATAGAGGGCGTAAGAAGTATATCCTTTACGACAATGTGAGTAGTACTAGAACAAAAAAAATTAAGAAATGCATTACCAATATGAGTGATAAATAGACATTGACCATTGCTTATAATGAATTGATTAGTACCTTTGAATTCTTCTCTAATTTTCATGTTGGTCCATGTTGTTTGTCAAGCGATGTATAACTCTACTGTCCAAATATCAGCCTTCATCAGCAGATCCTTTAAAATTGGCTATATAGGTAGCTCTTAGAGAATATTAAAAATGAAATCCAGGCATGTATGCAGGAGATATTCCATTCATGTATTCATTATAAATAGGCATATAATATTAACATGAATATGTTAATAATTTTGATATTGATGATAACAAACTTTAAATGATTTTTTGATAAAAATATTGGAGTTATTTCTTAATAAATGAAAGTTATAAAAACCACTCCATTCATACTTATAAAAGATGGATTTTCAAATTGGAAAAAGATTCTTTGCAAAATCTGGTTTAAAATGTGTTTATGGAAATAAACGGTGAACCAGTAATTTTAAAACGGTTAAACGATTAAGACCAGAGAGCAACAATTTACCTAAGCTCTAATCGTTAGTGAAAAACGAAAAAATGGAAAGACTACTGGAAACTAACGGCGAATCGTTTACTACAAACGGTTAACAGATAATGTCCAGAGAATTAACTTTATGCAAGTTCTTAACCATTTTCTGAAAATGGATAACTGATGTTCATTTTGCAGGTCACTGGAAGCTAACGGTGAACCGTTTATTACACAATGGTTAACCGATAACATCTAGAGAGTCACTTTATGCAAAGCCTTAGCCGTTTATTTAAAACGGATAACTGTTGTTCATTTTGCAAGTTACTGGAAACTAACGGCGAATCGTTTATTACACAATGGTTAACCGATAACATCTAGAGAGTCACTTTATGCAAAGCCTTAGCCGTTTACTTAAAACGGATAACTGTTGTTCATTTTGCAGGTTACTGGAAACTAATGGCGAACCGTTTATTACAAACGGTTAACCGATAACATCCAGAGAGTCACTTCATACGAATCCTTAATCGTTTACTATAAACGGATAACGGGTGTTCATTTTGCAGGTTTCTATACGCTAACGGCGAAAGGGTAACCCTAAACGGCAAACCATTTATATGAAATCTGGCCCAACGGTAACTTTGACTAGCGCAAACGGTTAATCGTTAACGGCTAACGGAGAATTGTTTTTGGGCCGACAGTCAGTAATAGCTAGTTTTCAGCTCTAAATTTAAATAAGCTCATTCAAATTCAAAGAAGATTGATCACAACACAACCATTGAGCTTATACTCGATTTTACAATCTTCATAAGAGCTTTAAACATATTCTTAGTTCATCCATTCATACTTTGAGCATTGATTTGTAATCTTAGATATAGTGTGAGAGAAAAACAATTTGTAATCTTTCTTTTTGAGTGATTGTAAGTGTTGGGATACACTTGGGTTAAGAGATTGGGGATAATCTCTTGTTGTAAAGGTTATTGACACCTGAGAGGCTTGCTTAGTGAAATCCTTAAGCTCGGAAAGCTTGGAGGTGTGGACGTAGGCGAGGTTGGCTGAACCACGTAAAAATCTTCGTGTTTGATTCTCTCTTCCCTTATCATTTTAAATTGTGATTGATTTAATTATTATTGTTTTTAATTTGTTTTAGATTTGCATGATATTTGGTTTTTGGTTGAATAATTTCTAGAATTCCAATTCACCCCCCTCTTGGGTTGCCTAGTTAGTATTTCATTTGGTATTAGAGCGTGGTGCTTTTACCTTTTCACCGTTTGCTACAATTGGTGAACCGTTTGTTGATAGAGAGTCATCTAATTGTTACCCCTTAACCGTTAAGCTCTTAGGCTTTCACCGTTACCCAGTCTCAAGCCTCTGTTCATTACCCTTTAACCGTTTAAAATAAACAGTTAACCGTTTTCACAGTTTTAAAACTGTTCAAAAGCCTTTCTCTTATCCCTCTCCAGCTTACCCTTTCACCGTTTTCACCATTGTTGCGCAGCCAAAGCATTCTCCGTCATTAAATCTTCATTTTTCTTACTTTTCGTGTCAAATCAAACCATCAAAATCTTTTCTTATCATATTTAGAACAATTTCACCATTTCAAAACTTCGAATCGAAGCCCAAATCGAAAATTCCCAAATTCAAATCCTAACTGCCACGAGTTGGGATTCTTCATTTTTGATCCGTTTTGTCCATTTTTTTCCACCAAATTGAGCATAACACTCACATCTTTTACTCATTTCTCATCAAATCACCGATTCATTTCCTCTCTCCCGCTTTGTTCACTCCACTGTGCTTCTCCATAGCTGAATCTTCTCGGAGAAATGTTTGGCGAAAATCCATGCCTTCAAGAAATCCTATACAACCACGGGAAGTCACTGAATTTGCAAGAATTCACTTCCACACTCCTCCCTTGGCGAAGCGGTTCGAGGATCGCTTCGATGGGCGAAAGGTACTTGACTCTTCTTTTATTAGCATTAATGATTTCCGGCACTTAATTGTGTGTGATAGAAGTGTTCGGGATATGCTTAGGCCTTGGGAGTCTGCTATTAACTTTGATGAGCGAGTCTATCCTAACTTGGTGTGAGTCTTTTACTCCAACATGGATATTTCCCATAGTAGCCAAAATATGATAGTTACTCAAGTTACTGGTGTGCAAATTGAATTTAATGATGGAGAACTAGCTGAGTTTCTCGGTATCTCAAGTGAAGGGCATGGCATTTATACCTCTAGGCAAATCCTTTCCTTTGACCACTTTAGTCATACTGATGGCGTCTGTCATATATGTCGCCGTCGAGACTTGACTGATGAGATTTGTATGCTTCCGTTTTGGTCTCAGCTTTTGCGTCTCCAAGTCCGTAATCTTCATTCTATACTACAACATATTGTGACTCCTAAGAAGGGTCACTCGGATGAGGTCACGAGGTTGGACGTGGGCATACTGGATAGCCTACTCTCAGATCATCCTATAAACCTCGCGTATATTATTGTGTGGCACATGTTGAGTACTCCCGCGGTTAATCACCATTTGCTTCTGTATGGCAATATTATTATTAAGATACTACGACGCTTTAGGGTGCCTCTTCGTGATACTGGACATATGGAGACTAAACGGATTGGTCCTGAGGCGATGACTAGTATCATTTTTTCTTGGAGGAATGGAAAGTGGATAAAAACCACCAACTCCAAAAATCGGGATACCTTGATAGCTCCGGAGGATGATTGAACGGTTAATGATGTCTATCCTCCTGATCAGCTCCCTGACTTTAGATTAGGAGCTCATCCTCCTCCTCCACGTCGTCGATTTGTCCCTCGACCTCCAGCTGACTATGACTTTGAGAAGCGCGCGACGGATGCTGACATTTCCTCTTCTTCTGAGCCGCTACCTGCACCTGAGCCATCAACAGTTTCGAAGTCATCAGCTGCGCCTGAGCAGCCATCTGTTGTTCTTGAGCAGCCAACTGCCTCTATGTCGCCTCCAGCTCCAGCTCAGCCACCTGTTTCAGATGGTATGCAGTAGTCGATTCTTGATTGGTTGGACACTCATTATTATGACCACCAGTAGCTGCGTTCTGACTTTGAGATCTTCCAGCGATAGAGCATTGATCATCAGCTTGAGATTATCTATGCACAGCGAATCATTCTTGACTATTTTGGCAATGATCCGGTGAAATCATCTTCTCCTCCTCCACTACCTCAGTAGTTTCTGAGTTATGTTTTCGCACATACAGTTCATATTTTGTTTGTTTGCATGTTGACATGTATATTTTTACTGCTACTTCTATATGCCATTTATGGATTTTGATGACGTATTTTTATGTTGCTCTTGATGTTGGATGACTTGACATTGCTTGATAAAACTTGTGAATTATTGAATTTTGAAGTGATGGTTTGCTCATAGTATTGTTGGATTGGTGATGGAGTTGTTGTTAAGACTTTTTGGAAGTGTTTTTCTCTCATGTGTGTAAATGGTTTTGCTCATTTTTAAGGGGAAACTCTGCCCAAATTTTTGTTCGCCAAAAACCGGACTTGCGTTTCTTTCTTTTCTTTTTTTGATGATGAAGGGGGAGATAATTTGAGAGTTTTAGAATGCATTTGAAGATAATTTGGGAGTTTTAGAATGCATTTGAAAATGTTTTATAATTGGGGAGATTTAAAATGCATTTAAAAATACTCTCTTGAGAAAAAATCTTTTATTGAACATTTTTTAATTTGGCCATATATTAAGGAGGAGCATATATTAAGGGGAAGCCAAATATTGAATAGAGTTTGTCATCATAAAAAAGGGGGAGATTGTTAACATGAATATGTTAATAATTTTGATTTTGATGATAACAAACTTTAAATGATTTTTTGATAAAAATATTGGAGTTATTTCTTAATAAATGAAAGTCATAAAAGCCACTCCTTTCGTACTTATAAAAAATGGATTTTCAAATTGGAAAAAGATTCTTTGCAAAATCTGATTTAAAATGTGTTTCTGGAAATAAACGGTGAACCGGTAATTTTGAAACGGTTAACCGATTAAGACCAGAGAGCAACAATTTGCCTAAGCTCTAACCGTTAGTGAAAAACGAAAAAACAGAAAGGCTACTGGAAACTAACGGCGAACCGTTTACTACAAACGGTTAACCGATAATGTCTAGAGAAGTAACTTCATACAAGTCGTTAACTGTTTTCTGAAAATAGATAACTGATGTTCATTTTGTAGGTCACTGGAAACTAATAGCGAACTGTTTATTACAAAACGGTTAGCCGATAACATCCAGAGATTCACTTCATGCAAAGCCTTAGCCGTTTACTTAAAATGGATAACTGTTGTTCATTTTGCAGGTTACTGGAAACTAACGGCGAACCGTTTAGTACGAACGGTTAACCGATAACATCCAGAGAGTCACTTCATACAAATCCTTAATCATTTAGTATAAACGGATAACGGGTGTTCATTTTGCAGGTCTCTAGACGTTAACGGCAAAAGGGTAACCCTAACTGACAAACTGTTTATTTGAAATCTGACCCAACGGTAACTTTGACCAGCGCAAACAGTTAACCGTTAACGGTTAACGATGAACCGTATTCGAGCTGACAGTCAGTAATGACTAGTTTTCAGCTCTATATATAAATAAGCTCATTCAAATTCAAAGAAGACTAATCACAATACAACCATTGAGCTTACACTCGAGTTTACAATCTTCATAAGAGTTTTAAACATATTCTTACTTCATCCATTTACACTTTGAGCATTGATTTGTAATCTTAGATATAGTGTGAAAGAAAAACAATTTGTAATCTTTCTTTTTGAGTCATTGTAAGTGTTGGGATTTGAGTTAAGAGAATAGGGATAATATCTTGTTGTAAAGGTTATTGACATCTTGGAAGTCAAGTGTAAGCGATTGAAGCCTTGGAGGCTTGCTTAATGAAATCCTCAAGCCCGGAAAGCTTGGAGGCGTGGACGTAGGAGAGGTTGGCCGAACCACGTAAAAATCTTCGTGTTTGATTCTCTCTTCCCTTATCCTTTTAAATTTTGATTGATTTTATTATTATTATTTTTATTCATTTTAGATTTGCATGATATTTGGTTTTTGGTTGAATAATTTCTAAAATTTCAATTCACCCCCTCTTGGGTTGCCTAGTTAGTATTTCATATGAGGTGGTAAATAGTGAAGTGCTTCAAAATTAGCCACATAACCACTCTTTAGACCTTTTCCCTTGCCATATATTCTAGGTGGTAATGGAACAAAATCTTCATTGAATCTATACTAGCAAACATCAACACAACATCTAGATTTAAAACAAATATGACATATTATAATTTCATCAGAAACACCAATAGTGTTTGGAGCTCTACCAAAATTAGATGGCATAATGGGAGACATGCCATTAAAAACTCATTTTCCCTTCAAGTGTTGTATATTTTAACCTCTACCATAACCACTTAAATTAGAACATCTTCCATTAAAACCATTAAGACCAGAAAAGTTTTTTGGAGGTAAACTTCCACCAACACAAGATCCTTTTCCATCCAAATTACCATGATAATTGCCTTGGAAACCTCTTGCATAATTGTAATACCCGAAATTTTGTTTTCGAAAAAAGAAAAAGAATTATCAAAGGAGAAGAAGTCTTGCGTACAAAAACTTTATTTCCTTATTAATAAGGATTATTATACTTAATTGGGGTTCATAAGGTAATTTTGGAAAATATTTATTCTTTCCAAAATTAATAGAGTTTCCTATGGTTCCCTCTTCCATAACCCTAAATTCATAGTGGCATTTTTTCTCTTTTCTCATGCCTTAGAATTTGAAATGTTGTTTATGAGGGAGTTTTAACGGTTAGTAAGCTTTACTATCCCTACGCTCTACTTGATTTCCTATCATTGTGCTCTATTAAGGGTTTTATTTGCATGATTTTTGAATATTACTTGCTTTTTGGCTTGATTTAGGATGTGTTTAAGTTGTTTTAGTGTATTAATTTATTATTGAATCATGTTAGTTAATCCTTAATGCAATAAACACACTGAACAATTCTGGACAACATGAACTTCTCGAAATAACATATATTATATGAATAATTTTTAGGAAGAGTCTTATCTCTTTGTAAACTACACACACACACACACACACACACACACACACACATGTATGTAAATTAATTCTCTTAAGCTCTACAGTTTTAAGGTGTATCCGCATGAAAATAAAACACCGATGTCCGCACTAGAGAAGGAGTACACACACATGCACACATACATATGCATTTTATTTTCATGTGGATACACCTTAAAATTGTGGAGTTTAAGAGAGTTAATTTTTAACTCTCTTAAACCCCACAATTTTATACTTAATCAAAAACTGACTCTTTTAAACCATGCAGTTCAAAAGTATGTCTATATAAAAAAAATGCAGGCATCTGCACTTGAGAATGATTTTATACACACACATTTGTATGTATGTATGTATGTATGTATGTATGTATGTATGTATATGTGTGTGTGTGTGTAAGATTTGACCTTATTTTCAATTTTATATGGATTTTTTAAGCTAGCACTATTGCATTAGAAAACTGCTATTTGTGGTGTCAAACAAACTCAAAAAATGTTAAAATTTTAAACAAAGATAAGATAATGTCTAACATTTTTAAGTTTTAATTTCATAATTTTCTGATTAATATATAACTTTATAAAAATCTCGGAACCTAAACTATTCCGTTAAGGTATTGTGAGATAATTTTTAACTTGTCAAGAAACAAATAGTTTTGAAAATGCTTTTGGCATTAGATCCTTGGGAAAATTTTATAGGAGATACCCATGTATATTCAAAACAGTTTTGTATAAAATTGTGTCATTTTGATAATTAAGTTAAGAGTTAAAATTAAGATATCCAGACTTGTACGAGTATGAATTAGAAAATCAGGTTCTTGGAATAAGTTGTTAATAGTTATATCTTACATTTGTTTAAGGTGTTTAAGGCTGTTAGAGGCTTTGACGTGTCTTTAAATCATTGCTTTTGTCAAGGTAAGTAACTTCATTCCAATGTGCTAGATATAATTATTTTAACGCTATTACAAATAAATGTGTTCTCTATAGTTCTTTAAATATTAATTAATTTTTATAACAAAATTAGTTTATGTTTTTCAAATTTCAAAATTATTTTATTTTTATGATTTTAATAAAATACTATAAATGCCTTTGATTATGTAATTTGTTTTACTAAATGATTATCCTTTATGAAATTGTCTATAAAATATTATAATGGAATTTGTTTTGCAAACCTAATTCATTGTTATGATATTTTATAAGTCTGATAAGAATGTTTTGATCACGTATACAATAAAGATTATTTATGGTTGTTCAAGGGTCACCTATTGAGACTATATAGGGGCCAATTCTCAAAGGCTTGGATGTCGCGAAGTGCCATATGCAATACAAAGTGCCACGTGTAAGTCACTACATATAAAAATGAATTTAAATATTTTGGCTCATTGTCCGTAACTATTTCAATTTGATTCTGATCGTATTATAAGATATATATGTCTTGAATTAGTACTGTAGTATGTATTTTGAATGTGTACATGATATACTAATTTTGATTTTTTTTCTGGCTGGGTCAACGGGAATATAGGTGACACTTTATGACATGAGCTGTCATTTTGTCTTTTATATATATGCTATAAGATTTGCCCCCAAGATTAATTATGTTTTTGAAACATATGTTTTTGATATTCTAAATTGTTATGAATTTATGTCATCTTGTTGTAACATATTATTTTATGATTTATAACAAATGTTTTGATAAAAATAAGATTTGCAATATTTTTGATTCTCGATAAGCTTAATATGTTGGGAATAATTTTACTTACTAAGTTAACGACTTATCTCTCGTAATTACTTGTTGTATATAGAGTATCTTTTTGAGAAGTATGCTTATCTTTTGAGGTAGAGATTTATTTACTTTTGTTAGTTAAATAAGAGAAGGATGAACTTCTCTTTCCCTAAGTTTGTCTAATTCTAAATTTGTATTTGGGGAGTTTTAAGACTTTTGTTATATTTATGTCTTTGGGAGAATATATTTTGTATTAAAGTTGTGGATTTGACAATTTGATTAGTAAAATTTGAGGTATTTCGATTTGAGATTTTTGATGTAAGAATTACGATTTGTAAGTAACCTCTTTTACTACGTTCTTGTTGGGAAAGTGACTACCATAAGCAACTATAAATAAAGCAGAAACAAAACTCTGTCACTCTATATGTGATTAAAATATGATGTGCACCACAAATAAATAGGTAGAAAAATAAACCCATAAATCCAAAGCAATGAAATCAACCACAAGAGACAGATTTTATGTAGAAAACCCAAAGTAGGGAAAATCACAAGAGCGTAGTTTGATATAATTTTTCAATATATTAATGAGATTACAACACAAATTTTTCTCTAGATAATACTAGAAACTACCAATATTAAGAATCTCAATATTTTGGTTTACAGCAACAGCCTAAAAATTATCTTTCTAACAAGTGGGTATCTCAAATAAAAAGATGATAATGAGATGATAAAATAAAAATCAAGACCAGTAGCATTGTAGAGGGCGATGCTAAGAACTTACCCTCAAAATTTGGGAAAAATAAAGTTAATTTCGTCTTCCGATTGTTCAATTAAAGATTGCAAATCTTGCCTCCTAAGTTTAATAATCAACCACTGTCTTCTCTCTTTCTCGTCTTGTTCTTCTCCACTCGTCTTTTGCAATACCACAAATTAGGGTTGCCGCTTGCTTTCAAAGCCAAATTTTATGGCAATTTTCAGCGAAGTCCAAAACTTTATATTAATTGAATATCAAGCAAGCCTTTTGAATTCTAGGCTTTTGGGCCCCCAAATGAGATGAACCCAATAGTTCTTCGTATGTGTTTGACATTGGGTGTTATAATAATTACCTCTTTTATAGTTTCCCCTTGTTTGTGAAAGATTAGCATTAAAAAGAGTTTTGGCGTCTTGTTCTATTGTCGGCCAAATGATTTGGTCTTGCTTTTTAAACGATGGATTTTTTTAATTATTTGTTTTCATAATTATTATTTGTTTGTAATTTACGTCACACATTAAAAGACTTTTTTTTAAAATAAAAATATTAAAACATAGACAGTAAGCATATGCATCGTCAAACTTCATTGTACAAGTAGCAAAAAAGAGGCTAAATCTAGATAACCTACTCCGAGTCCATTAAGAATGTGCATCAACATTCTCTATCCCTCAAAGGACTACCAATAGTCCAGCACAAGCAATGTTTTCAACTAATGCTTTCATCTTCATATAGTAATCTTCTATAGTCATTGATTCTTTCTTTATAGTAATTATATCATACTTAAGTCGAAGCACTTTAGCCTCAGATTGTACTCCAAAGTTCTTCTCAAGTGTTTTGCATACAACATAAGAACTATCGAGACTAATAACAAGACTGAGTGTACTTTCACTTATAGAAAAGAGAAGCCAATCGAGAAGGGCTTGATCTTGTGATTTCTAGTTGATAAATTCTGAATTTTCAATTAGCTATGTAGATCCATCGGCTGCTCCTCGAGTAATGCACTTCTCTAGTTCAAATTTGGTTCCATTAATGAAATCTTCAAGCCTATTAACTCTTATAGAGCCTAGTACTTGATATCTCCATATCAAGTATTGACTCAATTTAAATTCACAAAAGTGTTGAATGAAAATTTTTATTGAAACTATTAAAGTAGTGTTTGAGTTTATAATTGGATTGCTGGAGCTTGCCATATTGAACAACCTCTAATACCATAAAAAAATTCTCAATTTTGTTTGGCAAGGAGAAGAAAATATTGCTTTTCTATTCAATAATAAAATAAGTAATAGCATCCATATTTATACCAGTTCTACACATTAACTAACAAAACACATACATGACTATACCTTTTTGGCTTCATCTTATCTCATTACTGATAATATAGTTATTATCTAATGATTTATGTTTTTATATTTCTCATGTAAACTTATCTTGATTTTGTAACTTATATGCAAACTATCATGTGAACATCTCACACTATATATTTTAACGTTTGCAAGTTAATGAATCAAGCTTTCATTTAATCTATTATGGTATCAGAGCACTAACTCCCAAGAGACTTAATCAATCCTCAAATCATTTCCATGGCCACAAAGTTGTTAGCTATCTCTTTAACTTCTCCAATCACCCAAACACTTAACCAACCTACTGATTGCATTTCAATCAATGTTGCAGCCCTATCTGACATGACTTAAAAGTGTAGTACTCCCAAGTATAAGAGTGTCTAATTATAATATAACCCGGTGAGTCCGGGGTCGAACTACATAGAATTTTCAAATTTAATTGTCAATTTGTTAAACAATGAAAATTAATTATGGGAAAATAAATTATTTGAAAACAATTTAAAAATATGGTAAGGTTATAAGATCCACTCTCAATATTCCAATTATAATTTTAATACTCTCTCATTTACCAGTTAATTATTATATTATTTAACTCTATGTGTGTGGATAAATATGGAATAAAGTACTTAATGTGCCACACTATATTAATGTGTCGTCATTAAGTCAAAATAACATACAGATCCAAAGAAATTTATAAATTAACATGACATAAAAATAACCAGAAAAGAATAAAATAAACTTAAAAACTCATTTGAGAAAATAATAAATTTAATAGTTTAAAACATTGAACTTCATCCTTCACCTTAACTTAATAAAATTAGCCACTCATATTGAAAGAAAACATAACACTTTTTTTATTTGATAAAATTTTTGAAATATATTACAAAGAAAATTGACACAGACGAAAAGAAAAGAAACAAAAAAAAGAAAGAAATTCTTCAGCTACACCTTTGATTATCACTCTCTCTCAGAACTCAGCTCCTTAGCTTCTGGCCTAATCTTCAACTCATTTGCCTACTTTTTATAAGCAATGAATGCTTGAACTTAATTTATTTTATTATTATTATTTATATTATCATCTTTTTGAAATGTGTGATGGCCACTTGACCATCACAAGAAACCAAATTGCTTGGTTTTTTCTTTATTTATTTATTTATTTATTTACATCTCCTCAATAATGCTTCCAAATTGCTCCAGCAGTCATTCTTTATTCTCACTTTCAATTCTAATTTATTCCTGAAAAATATTTATAACATAAAAATTAACATATTGCGAATTAATTTAACACAAATTTATTCGGGGAGCATTCATAGAATTTATAAGTTATGCGCTCATTAATCAACACTTTAAGTGAAAAATTAATAATTTTATCCTTATTACACGTACACTTTTTAGTGTTAATCACATCCCCCAACCAGCGTATTGCTAGACCTTAACAATTTAAGCGATAACAATTTAGAGAAAATCTTTTTTGTTACATGTACACTTTTTAGTGTTAATCAAACCAAATTGAAAATCTTTTGTGTTTTTTTGAAAAAAAAATGTGTTACTTTTTTCATCAGATTAATGACAACAATAAAATAAAAGTATAAACATTATCTTCAGTCTAAAAAAAATCACACCCGCACAAAATATTTCAATAAAATCCTATTAAATGATCAATTATCAGATTACATTAATCAAGTCACTTTTAAGAATGATCATCAAACTCCAAAATCTCACGATTATGAGTGATTCTCTCAAAAGAAGATATACTCCAAATTAAATTGTCACTCTAAAAAATGGTAAATTTGAGAGAATAATAAAATGATATCACATGCTCTCACCAAGATGAAAAAAATAATGCCAACATCTTAGAAATAAAATGATTTCAAGTCTAAGAAATTACTAGTAAAATTTTATTTTTATTTTTATGATATCACAGCTTTACTTTAGACTATAATTCTCTAAAATCAAGAAGGACATTTATTAGGACGTAATGTAGGCTAAGATCATGACTAACAAAAAAGGGTAATAGGAAAAAGAAAAATATATGTTTTGAAAAATATGAGACTTTTTGGAGGTATCAAAGTGCTTTTTTTTCGCTTGGATTTTTTTTGTTGTTTTTTTCTTTCTTTTTTTATTTATTTATATATACATATCATCTCTTTTTTTATAGCACCATTATTAAATATACATAATCATCCCTATTTTTGAACATAATTGGATGATGAAAAACATAAAACATAAGGTGATACTTCACATTGGAGTAGGAAAAGAAGATAGGTTACCAAAGAAAAACTTTTTTCTTTCAAAGGCTCAAATGGGTTAACTATGAATTTTTTATAATAGGGTTGGCTAGAAATGCTCAAACGGATCAAAGATAACATTCTGTCATTTTTTAGGGCTTTAAATAATCTTTCATATCCATTAGTTCAATAGACTTTTAAATGTGGAGGCACAAACTTTCTCTTTTTTCCTTACTTTTTTTAAAGAAAATATTGAGATCTTGTACAATAAATTGTGAAGTTGTATAGGCAAATATGGTTACTCTCCAAGGATAATAGGCTCAAAAAATTACTTGGACATGTATTTCATCATGCTATTTAAAAATCACCATGCTATCCAATGTTAAAAGATCACACCAAAAAAGAAAACTCTTTTTTTTTTAAGGTTAAAGAAACACTAAAAAATTGGGATTGATTGCAGAAACTTAAGGGAGATGATTAAGAGAAAAAGAGAAAAAGACAGAAAACAAAAAGTTAGATGCATTTCTAGAGACACTACATTCTATATTTTGCCATTTTCGACTCAAAATGTTTATTCAAAGTTAGTCTTTATAACAAAAATTAGCAAAAATATCACCAGGATTGAGGCAATTCACAATGACCAATTATTCCCTCCCCCAACCTGAAGGAGACATTGTTCTCAATGTCTAAAGAAATGTGTAGAATTTAGAAGATATCACCTGGCCACTACTGGAAATATTTACAAATAGAGAGTTAAATCTAATTTACACTTTTTATGAGAGTTACTGCCATCTTCATCATTTGCCCAATCCAACACCAAAGTCATGGGATTTGGCACTGGTTTATAAATTTGCAAAAGATCAAGTAACTTGACACAACTTAAAAGTAATATTAAACTCCCAAGTATAAGAGTGTCGTGTTGTATTATAACTTGGTGAGTCCGAGGTCGATCTATAGAGAAAAATTTTAATTTGTTTATTTTATTTTATCTAAAAATTGAAATTAAAACTTGAATTTAAATAACTCAATTTAAGTGAAACTATGGAATTGAGCTACTTAGGGTTATGGATCCACTCTTAGGAATAAATAAAACTTAATAAATTCTTTTTTCCAATTGAATTAAATTTATTACCCAAAAGATTAATTATACAAATTATTATTATTTTCGCTTTAATTTTATGATGGATTAAGTATTTATTGTGCCAAAATTTATTTTGTCTACAATAAGTCAAAATACCATTTCACTATGCCTTATATTAAGATCTTAAGAATTTATTGTGCCAAATTCATTTGTTTGTCAACAATAAATCAAATTTTCAAAATATAAAACATGTATAAAATTAAATAGAAAATAATTTAATTTATAAAATTAAAAATAGAATTCGATTAAATTATATTTATTACCTAAGAGTTTCACCTTCCCCTAACTAATATTATTTAGTTAAGCATAATTAAAATAAAAAGGAGTAGAATTGAATTACTTATAATTAAAAGTAATAAAAACAACTAAAATTGGAAATAAAACTAATTTTATTTATAAAAATAATCATACAAAATATTAAAAACACACCTGGAAATGAATATTATAAGGAGATGGAGAGAATTTGAGAAAAAGAGAGTTGTAGAGAGATGATTAAAAACCTAAAAATGAGGCTTTATTTATAGAAAAATAAATTCCTAATCTAGTGCTTTGCGGTCCATCATAAGCTTCATGCATGTGCTCCTCACAACCTTCAGATTAAAATCCAATGGCTGGTCAAACTTCAAAAGTCAACATCACACGTGGCATCATTTGACTCGTCGATTTGCCCAAGGAACGGTTGAGATTTGGCGGGTTAATGGGTGGATCGGGTCGACCTGAATACAAAGATTTGGATCCTCCCACTTGCTTCACCAACCATTGCCACGTGGCACAATCATAGCCATTGAATCATGGACGGTTGAGATTTAGTCAAAATTGCCAGCTATCCCATGCACTCATATCTATTGTAAGCTCATTTCATCATCCAATCAGTGCTTGGTCAACTGGAAAAGTCAATTTTTTTATACAAGCCCAATTTTAAGCCGATCTTGATCGATCTTAAGGTTTTCAGACCTTCGGAATCCAAATTTCACCTCCATTTTTCTATTTGGAGCCTCCAAGTACGTGAAATTAATATTTTTCCTAATAAACACATAAAAATACACAAAATTAAATATATTTAAAACATAATTAATAATTCCTAATATATTACATAAACACAAATAGAAATTATAACATAAGCATAAAATAACATATTATCCCTTGATAATTCAACAATATTTAATACTAATCATAACTCATTAGAGGTAGGAGCACAAATGAAGAGTTTTATTGCCGATGATAGAATGAAATATTTTTTATTGCGTGATTAAGAAATGTTATTAAGCCATCATAAAAATTATTAACATTTAACAAACCATTCAGTTTTTTATGGATATTTAAATGGGCCGAAGAAGCAAATGTAATTAATGCCTCTAAAGTTGCAAGATCTTTTGGCAAGAAAATGAAAGCATCAACATGATTTAACATTTCAAATATTCTTTCTTGCATACATGAGACAACTAATTCTTCTCCAGTTTGTGGGTTTAGTAGACATCCCAAAGGTTTTAAGGCTTTTAAAATGATGCATAGCACTTGACTTCCTTTTAACGAAAGTAGCTTCATAGACAAGCTTTGATAACCCTCGGTCACCTCCCCCATATACAAGATGTAGTTTCCTTTTTGCTATAGCACGACAAAGATCTATGGATGCCTGAACAAACTCTTTATACTTTCCATAGCGAAATCCAGAAAGCACACAAATGTTCTTTAGTTGTTTGCTTCCAGTTATTGCCATTAGAAAAATTCTAAAAAGAAACAATTTGTGAGTGCTTGAAAATGAGCTTTTATTTAAGGATTTCAGTCACGAACATAATGATATACATCTGTAAATAGGGTGGTGTATTTGTCAAATGACGTATGAAGCTTTTAACTTAATAATTCAAAGGTAAATAGTGAAAAGAAAAAGCAAACAATGATTAGATAAAAAAAGACATACAATAGTAATAATAATAATAATAATGCAAAAGACAAAAGAACAGTAAAATAAAAGGATATTTACCTGTAGTTGTGATTGTGGCTTACATCTTCCTCTTATTTTACGTCCAGTAATGGTTTGAACACCCTCTATGGGTCGAAGATAGGCTTTACATTCACTTTTCTTATAAATTGGCAAATAGGGTCTTTTAGAGTCAGATTCCTATGACTAAATTGTGCACTTTTCTTTTGGAACAGCTACCACAAATTTTGAATTTCACGTTGAACATATCCGCTCGAATGTGTCTCAAGAGATCGTAAGATATCATCCAACGATTCTTTACTTATGTCATCCTTAACAAATTTGATTTTATCTTCACGATTTATAGAAACCATTCCTAAAGTTTTACAACATGGCTTTTTGCAAGCAAGTCTTTATACAATGAGAACATTCAGAGCCAAGTTGCTTAGCTCTTCTTTCTTAGCAAATGTACTTTTACCAAAATCAGGCATGTAAGAAATGAACGAATTAGAAAACTCACCTGCCAGTTGGACCTTTGCTTCAATTAGCCAATGAATGTCAGTAGGAATCCCATTGATCATTAACCAATGCAGTCGTTCACAACGTAATTTATAAAGCTTCTTAAGAGCATTTTGAGCGAGAGAAGGAAAACATTGATGCAATTTTCATTGTATTTCTTCCATGCTTGACATTGATGTTTCATTTATTGTGGGAAATTAAGAATATCAACTTCACAAGTCACATAGTACCATTATCCGCCATTTATACAGGAGAGTGAATCAAAACAAAACGAATCAAAGTTGCAAAATCAAATCAAAAGTGAAGAAGAAGAACAAAATAAAATAAAAACACACAAGGAATATCACTCACATTTGTCCTTTCATTGAATTTACCTTTAGTTCCAATTGCAGATTATAAATACCATCCTTTATTTCTTTGAGTTGTCTTTCTAGATCTTTCACGTGGGATACTAACTCAGGTGGTTGTAGATCATAAATGGGATGTGATTTACAAAATCTTAGCAATTTCCTCAAGTGAAATTTTACATGTAAAAGCCTTTAAGATGATCGAAAAGGAAACTTCTCATGGAGGTACTTATGACAAGTATAAAAATTTGGTGAACTAAAGCACAATTGCCAAACAACACACAATTAAAAACAATACAATTGACTACATTCAAGACATAGGGAAAAAGAAAAAAAATCAAACAATTCAAATGATAAAGTAACAGTAAATCAAATTCACAAAAAGTTAAAATGAAAAAGCTTAATTAAAATTTGGTGCGTTACTCAAATTGATTTCGATATCTACTTCACGTGGTTGGTATTCCAAATATAGTTTCAATTTTTGACCATTAACTTTAAATGTGACACCATCCTTTGGATTCTCAATTTCTATGACTCTATATGGATACACATATTTTACAACAAATGGACCATTCCACTTTGACTTTAACTTTCCTGAAAATAAATGAAGACGAAAATTATAAAGCAACACTTTTTGATCAATTTCAAATGTTTTCTGAAAAATTCTTTTGTCATGAAAAAATTTGGTTTTTACCTTAATAATCATGGACTTCTCATATGCATCATTCCTTAATTCCTCAAGTTTATTTAATTGCAATTTACGTATATTACCGGTATCATCAAGATTTGAATTAAAAGCTTTAATGGCCCAAAATGATTTATGTTCAAGTTCAACTGGTAAGTGGCAAGATTTTCCATAAATAAGCCGATAGGGTTCTGTTGAGTGTTAAAAAATGCATATTTATAAAGAAGAAAACCGTCATTTTCCATTTCAAGTCTTACTAACAACCCTTACTTTTATATGTTTTATCTTTTTGTAATTTAATTATGTTGGTTTTATTTTAATTTAGTATTTTATGTATTTAGGGGGCAATATAGCAATTTCACAATAATGGAGATATCAAACGGCAAAACGAACCTTGCTTTTGAACTCAGGATAGTCGAAAACCTTAGGAGGAGCATAAGAGGAAAAATGGCACTGTTTACATGTATGGTACTATTTACATGTACGGGTACTGTCTAAGTTACAGTTCACGACACAGTTCACATAGACGGATCGATGACATGGCATTGACCGATGATGTGGCATTGACTGATGAGGTGTCATGATCCTGTTGGACTAAAATTCTTATGTACAGTTGATGGTGACGTGGCAGCATATTAGTGGACCAAAAAACGCGCGTACGGTATATGCAACACATGGGATTATTTTCAACCAAACCGCGTTACTGTGCAAACTGTGTCACTATTCAAGCTACATAGTCAAACCGCGTACTGTTCACGCGTACTGTTGACTGATGACGTGGCACAATCCTGAGCGTCTAAACTGTTTTTAATTCGATGGCCATGATTTACTCAATGCATCTATAAAAGGGGGGCTCTCCCCCTAATTTAAATCCATTTTTGCACTCTATTTTCTGTAATTCATTCTCTATCTTGTATTTTCTACATATTTTAATAAATTCTCATTTTGCCTCTAGTTCAATCATGAGTGGCTAATTTTCTTTCAAGCTTGGGTTGAAGGTGAAGTCTCAACATGTGTCATGGGTTTTATTTGGTAAATTTATTTTCTCTTCCCCTCTAGTTTTTGTGGATGTTTTCACTTTTCGTTGACAAATAATAATAATCTTGTCTAGTACCGTCCTAGTTTCACCGGCTCCCTAGTATAAGGTTATTATTATTTGGCACCATAAGCCCTTAGCACTATATTTATTAGAGCGTGGTTCATGAGGTATCGATTCCCCCCTCATAATTTAATTGGTATTAATAAGGAATATTTAGCCCATGATGCATGTTGATACGGATCCAGATACCCAAGTACATCAATTTAATAGATTTACACTTTAATTTCTTCTCGTCGTTTCAATTCTAATTTTTAGGATAATTTGAATCACTTCCACTACAAATTCAACCACCTCATACAAAATTAATTTTATATATAATTAAAATCTACCTCCTCGTGGGATCGACACTCGTCACCATTGATGTATACTACAATAGATTCGTGTGTTTGCGAGTTCAATAAAATTTGCACAATAAGTTTTCGGCGCCGTTACTGGAGAGGTAAATAATTTTAATTCATAGAATTAATTTTTGTAAATATTTCCATTTAATTTTTTTCTTGTATTTTAAAAAAAAAAGAGAAAAAAGGTGAATCTACATTTAAAGATTAGTATTTCTTTTCTTTTTCTCTTCTTTAAAATTTTGTAATTTAATTTTTAATTGATTTTCTTTGTAATTTTTTTTGTTTATCTTACTAATTTATCTTTAGTTAATTTATTTCACGCATTTTTCTGTGTATTTTTATAGTAAGATTGTATTAGCGCCATAAGGTTAGTATCGTAATTTCTCCCTCTTCTTTATTTCTATTTATTTTGTTCCCATCTTTATTTTTATTTTATTTTGCATGCATGGTCGTAGGTCATTATTACCTAACCTTGAACCTATAGACCTTGAACTAGAGAAAACACTTCACACAAACAAAAACGTTAAAAATAAAATGGATTTACAAGTATCATAGGAGAGGCCATTTAAGGACTACTTCAGTCCTTTAGCCAATTTGAGCACATCATGCATAAGATACCCAAATGTAGCTGCTAGGAGTTATAAACTAAAACCTAGTGTGCAAAATTGTCTCCCAACATTCTATGGCTTAGAAAATGAGGACCCATATAATCATCTGAATGATTTTCATGCTGTTTGCCAAACCTTTAAATACGAGAATTTTTCAGGCAATGATGTTAAACTGAGATTATTCTTATTTTCTTTAAAGGATAGAGCTCGTTCATGGTTAAATACTTTGCCTGCTAATAGCATTACATCATGGGAACAAATGGTTACAAAATTTTTGAATAAATATTTCCCAGTGCATAAAACCAATGCTATTCGCAGGGAAATCTCGGAGTTTACTTAGAGAGATGACGAGCAGTTTTTCAAAACATGGGAGTGATTCAATGGGCTACTCTTGAAGTATCCACATCATGGGTATGAGAAATGACACCAATGCCAATACTTTTTGGAGGGATTATTACCGAATGTGCAAGAATGACTAATGGCAACAAGTGGAGGAGAGTTAATGTCAAAAAGTACATCAAAGATTTCGGAATTCTCCTAGCGATAAGTGGATAATTCCCAACAATGGAGTCGATCACTCAGGAATACTAGAAGAATTAAGGGAGTGAATGAAGTTCACATTGGCGAGTCAAGTTCAGAAATTAAATAAGTCAAGGAGATGGTTGAAGGTCTTGCTCGACAAATAGCATCGTCATCGACTGCTAAATCAACAGAGCCACATGACCATGACTCATACTCAGATCAAGCCAATGTCATAGGTGTAATGAGAAAACCATCAAATTACAACCCATACTCCAATACATATAACCCTGGATGGAGAGATCACCCTAATTTTTCATGGTCTCAAGGATTCCAACAAAATGGACTAGCAGTTCCAGCCCCACCAATGCAACCAATTCCTCAAAATCCTTAAGCCTCTCAGCCCTCATTTAGATCATTCAATCAGAACCATAACTACTCTCAACCCAGACCATGGGAGGAGGCATTCCAGAATTTCAGAAATGTTACTCACTCCACGATTGAGCAACAGAACTGCACTATTGATGGACTAAGAAATGAATTGAGAGCAAGTTTCAACTCGTAAGCCCAATCAGTTTCAAGCTTGGAGAAGATGGTGGGACAACTTGCTTCTTCAGTTCGAACCTTAGCAATGATTGTTGAGAAAGGTAAATTTCTAAGTCAACTAGTGCCTAATCCTAAAGGAGTGCATAAAGCAAGTACCGGTTCACCACAGCAGCATGGAGAGGTCAAAACCGTCATGGCCTTGTGGAAAGGAAAAGAAGTCGACAACAAAGTGGAGATGTCGGTGACAAAAGAAAATCAAATTGTACCTATGAATGTTGAGGAATCATCACAGGAGGAGAAAGAAGAAACCAACCTGCGAGAATATGTTCCCAAAGCTCCATTTCCTTAAAGGTTGGTGAAAGGAAAAAAGGGAAAATCTATAGGTGAGATTCTCGAAATCTTCAAACAGGTAAGTGTTAACATCCCATTACTTGATGCTATTAAATAAGTTCCATCTTATGCCAAGTTTCTTAAAGACCTCTGTACTAAAAAGATAAATATGCATGTTCAAAAGAAGACATTTTTAATAGAAAATATTATTTTTATACTCCAACATAAAATTCCTCTAAAATGCAAATACTCAGGCTCCCCCACTATCTCATATAGCATAGGAAACCACACAATTAGGAATACTTTGTTGGATTTAGGAGCTAGTGTAAATTTGTTGCATTACTTTGTTTTCGTGAAACTTGAAATGGGAGAATTACACCAAATTCCAGTGGTGTTACAGCTTGTAGATTGGTCCACGAAAATACCTCGTGGTATTGTGGAGGACGTGCTTATCTAGGTAGACAAGTTTTATTTTCCTATTGATTTCATTGTAATTGACACTCAACCAATACAGGATTCAAGGAAGCACATTCCTATTATCCTAGGCCGACCTTTTTTAGCAATTGTAGATGCTCACATTCAATACAAGACTGGAAATATGCAATTGTCCTTCGGCAACATGATTATGAAGCTAAATATCTTCAACATTGCCAAACAACCTCACAATACAGATGATAGAATTGTTGATATGGATTTAATTGAAGCATTATTTGATGACATTTTTGTTTCAAACCTTAGTGATGATCCTTTACAAACATGTTTAACTCACTTTGGTTTGGATTTTGATATTGACAGATCAGTTGATGAGGTCAACGCCCTGCTTGACTCAGCACCATCTATGGACATTCATAAATGGAAGTCAAGAGTTGAGCAACTAGCACCATTAGAGAAGAAACTCATCCCGTCATTAGAATCACCACCGAAACTTGAGCTCAAACCATTGTCCAACACTTTGGAATATGCATTTTTGAGGGAAAAAAGTACTCTACCGGTAATCATTTCAGCATCCCTCAATGACGAATAAAAAGGTAAGTTATTGGATGTTTTAAAAGAGCACAAAGGAGCATTAGGATGGACCATAGAAGACATAAAAGGTATAAACCCAATAGACTGCATGCATTACATTCACCTTGATGAAAATGCTAAATCTACTAGGGAAATGCAACGTCAGTTAAATCCTAATATGAAAGAAGTAGTTAGAACTGAAGTCCTTAAGCTATTAGATGCAGGTATCATTTACCCTATTTCTGATAGTTCATGGGTCAGTCTTGTGCAAGTTGTCCCCCAAAAGTCAGGAGTCACTGTAGTTACCAATGCTGATAATGAATTGATACCAACTAAAATAACTACAGGATGACGTATATGCATTGATTATAGAAAGTTGAATTTTGTCACACGTAAAGATCATTTTCCTTTACTAATTATCGATCAAATGCTTGATATATTAGCATGCCATAAATTTTACTGCTTTCTAGATGGCTACTCAGGATATAATCAGATTCCTATAGCACCAAAAGATCAAAAGAAGACCATTTTCACTTGCCCTTTTTGCACTTTTACTTATAGGAGGATGCCATTTGGATTATGTAATGCACCTGCTACATTTCAACAATGTATGCTGACCATTTTTTCTAATATGGTTGAAAGATTCTTTGAAGTCTTTATGGATGACTTTTCTGTCTTTGGTGATTCATCTTATCAATATTTACATCATCTAACACTAGTTCTGCAAGGATGTATAGAAAAGAACTTGGTCTTAAATTGGGAGAAGTGCCATTTTTTGGTAAAACAAGGTATTGTTCTCGGTCACATCATTTCAAGCAAAGGTATTGAGGTTGACAAAGCCAATGTGGATCTCATTTCTAATTTTTGTCTACCTAAAATAGTAAGAAAAGTAAGATCTTTCCTTGGGCATGCTGGTTTTTATAGACGTTTTATTAAAGATTTTAGCAAAATTTCTAGACCCTTATGCAGTTTACTTGCTAAAGATGTACCTTTTATCTTTAATGATTCATGTCTTGTGGCTTTCGAAAAATTAAAGCAATTATTGACAACATCACCCATCATTCAGCCCCTAAACTGGAGCTTACCATTTGAGCTTATGTGTGATGTATCTGATTATGCAGTAGGAGCGGTATTAGGACAAAGAGTTGATCGGATTCCCGATGTTATTTACTATGCTAGTATGACATTAAATGATGCACAGTTGAACTATTCAACTACTGAAAAAGAAATGCTAGCAGTAATGTTTGCATTGGAAAAATTTCGATCTTATCTCATCGGTTGTAAAATAATTGTGTTCACAGATCATGTGCTCTTAAATATCTTCTCACAAAGAAAGATGCAAAAGCTAGACTAATTCGTTGGGTGTTACTTTTGCAGGAATTTGACTTAGAATTCAAAGATAAGAAAGGCATAGAAAATGTTATGGCAGACTATCTCTCTCGTCTCTATTTTGACACAATTACAGAGCCATTAACATTGAATGAGTTATTTCCAGATAAACAATTAATGAGTGTGGAAGTATTACCTTGGTATGCTGATATCGTTAATTATCTTGTTACAGGTCAACTTCCAGAGCATTGGACCAAGCAAGACAAGGCTAAATTCTTTGCAGAAATAAAGAATTTCTTTTGGGATGACCCGTATTTGTTCAAGTATTATGCAGATCAAATTGTCAAACGATGTGTCCCAGAAAGTGAAATTCACAATATCCTTTCATTCTACCATGAACAAGCTTGTGGAGGCCATTTCAGTGTTAAGAAAAAACCTATAAAAGTTTTACAATGTGGTTTCTATTGGCCAACTATATTTCGAGACGCTTGCACTTTCTGTTCTTGATGTGATAGGTGTCAACGAATGGGGAGCATTACACGAAGGAACATGATGCCATTAAATCCAATTTTAGTGGTTGAGATTTTTGACGTATGGGGTATTAACTTTATAGGACCCTTTCCCCCTTCTTTTGGCCATCAATTCATATTGGTTGCTGTTGACTATGTATCGAAATGGGTAGAAGCAACTCCATGTAGAACCAATGATCACAAGGTGGTGATAACATTTTTAAAAAGCAACATTGTTTTACGCTTTGGATTCCCTCGAGCAATAATCAGTGATGGTGGTGCCCACTTTTGTAATAAAGCATTCAAAACTCTTTTGACGAAGTATTCAATGACTCACAAAGTGGCGACTTCATATCATCTGGAAACCAGTGGCCAAGTTGAGATCTTCAATCGAGAAATAAAGCACATATTAGAAAACACGATGAGGCCAGACAGAAAAGATTGGTCATTAAGACTGGATGATGCATTATGGGCATATAGAACAGCTTTCAAGACCCCGATTGGGATGTCATCCTACAGGCTAGTGTATGAAAAAGCTTGCCACCTACCTGTAGAACTCGAGCATCGTGCATATTGGGCCATCAAAAAATTCAATTTTGACATGCAGGAAGCCAGCCCAGAAAGAAGTTTACAACTGGCAGAAGTTAAAGAAATTCGCAATGATGCATATGAAAATGCCAAGATTTACAAGTAACGAATGAAAGTCTTCCATGACAAGCAAATTATAAGAAAATCCAGAAAGTGTTTTTATTCAATTCTCGCTTGCACCTACTCCCAGGTAAGTTACGCTCTTGTTGGTCTGGCCCATTTATTGTTCATATTATTTTTCCACATGGGGCAATTGAAATTAAGGACCCAAAGAACAATGTCACGTTTAAAGTTAATGGTCAAAGATTAAAGTCATGTCTAGAATACCAACCACATGGAGAAGACACCGAAATAAATTTGAGTGACCCACCAGATCTGAATTGATTTTTTTCTTTTCAGTGGATTAATTTTTCTTTCTTTCTTTTTATTATTCTTTTGCTAAATTGAAATTATTTTTGCATAAGTGTGTTTTACCATTAAGTTTTCTCTTATTATTGTTAATCATAAGTACCGTACGTAGACCGTTCCTCCTGAATATTCTTAAACCACTTCAATGTGTCAAAACTCGTCTCAAAATGTTGATTCAATTTTGTAAAACACATCACATTTGGGCTCTACAACCACTAGGGTTAGTAGCCTATGTTGAGGATTTAGAAAGCCAACTCAGAAATATTAAGAGAAGTGTTTACGACATCCAGTTGGAGCTTGAGATAAATTTAATAAGAGGATGATTTTAATTTTCTTTGTGTGTTTTAATTTGTTTTTCTGTATGTGTGCTCTAGTTTGTTTCCCCGGTGAAGTGGCGGATAACAGTACTCCGTGACAATCAAGTCAGTTACTTCAGTTTTCCCATAATAACTGATATTCTGAGGCGAAGGTATGGACAGAAATGAGATTCTAGCGAAGTTTCACAAGCGATTCTCTTCACTCTCTCAGAATGCCCTCTTTACGATCTATAAAGCTCGGTCCGAACGCATGCGATTGTTCATGAGGAATAACAATCGAGCCATGTGCATTACGCGTTATTTGACACTGAAATGCCACCTCATACATAGTTGTGATCCATTGTCACCAAAATTCTTAAATATGACTTTTTGTTAAGCACTCACAAATTATTTTTGAGAAATATTCCAATAGCAACTACTCCCAATAGACAATTCAAGAACATTTGTGTGCTTTCTGAATTTACCTATGGCAAACATAAAGAGTTCGTTGATGCAGCCATAGATCTTGGTCGAAGCATAGCAGAGAGAAACTTACACTTGGTGTATGGAGAAGGTAACCGAGGGTTATCAAAATTAGTCTTAGAAGCTACTTTTGTCAGAGGAAGCCAAGTGTTAGGCATCATCCCAAGAGTCCTAAAACATTTGGGCAGTTTATCTAACTCATCAACTGGAGAAGAGTTAGTCGTCTCAAGTATGGAAGAACGAATAACTAAAATGCTTAATCATGTTGATGCTTTTATTTTCCTTCCAGGAGATCTTGCAACACTAGATGCACTTATTATACTAGCATCTTGGGCCCATCTGCACATTCACTAGAAACCCATCAGTTTGTTAAATTTCAATAATTTTTATGATGGCTTTATCGCATTTCTTAACCGTGCAATAAAAAATTATTTTGTTCCTTCCAATGCGAAAAAGCTTTTTATTTGCGCTTACACTGCTAATGAGCTACTTGATATGTTACAAGCTTATAAACCGAAGCCTGACCCCTGGAGCTTTGTGTTGGAGCGTTCAAATGATGACGGTAATAGTAGCTGCAGTAAGAATTATAAATTAGATTTAACTCTCCGCCTGTAAATATTTTCTTCTGCGTTGCACTATCCAGGTGATGTCTTTTAAACTCTACTTTTTTTCTTTAAAATGTTGAGGACAATGTTTTGTTCTGGTTGGGAGGAATGAATAGTCGACAATTGTGGAATCTTGGTTAAGTTTTTACTAATTTTTTGTTGTAGAAACTAATTGTTGCTAAGTTGAAGATGGCTAAATATGGAGTGTAGTGACTCTAGAAACGCATCTTTGTCGTTTGAAAAAAAAACACAACAAAAAATTAAAAAAATAAATAAAAAATAAAAAATTTTAGATATTTTCTTTTTCTTTATTATGTTTTTATATTCATTTTTTTTCTTCTTTTTAATTTCTCCTTTATAAATATACATTTTTTAAAAAAATTAGTTGAAGATGGCTGAATATAGAGTGTAGTACCGCTAGAAACGCATCTTCTTAAGTAAAAAAAAATTCATTTTCTATCATTTTCCAATTAGTTTTTTTACATTATTTTCACATTTTTGCATGTATATTTTCCTTTTATGTTTAGAATAGGTTGAGGGATAGGCTATTGTTTAAAAAAATTGTGATTTGTTTTAACATTAAATGATATGATGAATTTCAAATTTTATTATTTGTATTATTTTTTGTCTGAAGTGATGTTACGCTATATTTACTACTCTACATGTTGATGTCAGAGATAAATATAAGTTGCTTGAAGGAATGTAAATATCATAATAAATAGCAAGTGAGCTTTTAAGCCTATCATTTTTCTTGAAGAGTAACATTTTTGCCCATTCTTTATACAACTAAGTTGTTTATTATTGTATACACGATCTCTAATTTTTTTTTTTTTGAGTTAACCCTAAAAAAAAAGAAAAAAATGTGTGTTGCTACATTTGGAAGCTCATCTAATTAGTAGATATGGAAGATTATTTAGAGCCCTAAAAGATGATGAAAAATGTCATCTTTGATCCGTTTGAGCCTTTCTAACCATCCTTTTTATTAAATATCCATAGTTCACCCGTTTGAGCCTTTAAAAAAAAAACTTTTCTTTGTCAATTTATTATCTTGACCCACTCCGATTTGGAGTATTATCCAATATCTTACAAGATCCATCACCTATTTATTTTTGAGAAAAATATAAATAAACGTTTTGTATAGTGAAGTTATGCCTAATTCAAAAACAAATTGTTGTTTCTTAAAAAAAAGAAAAAATTGTTGCTTAAAAAAAATTGTTGTTTCGAAGAAAAAAACAATAATAGGTGAAATTCACCTTGTAACTTCCAAAAAAAATAAAATTCCTCCGCATTTTTCTCAAACATACACTTTGTTTTTCCTATTTCCCTTCTTTGATAGCGATGTCCCTAGCCTACGTTACGTTCTAATAAAAATCCTTCTTGATTTTAGGGAACTATAGTCTGAAGTAGAAACTAGTTATGTGGGCTAAAAGGATGCAGTGATGCATGAAAAAAAAAATTGGATTGACTAGCATTTTTATTTGACTTGAGATCGTATTATTTCTAAGTTGAGGGTATATTTCTTTCATTTTGGTGAGAGCATGTGAGATTACTTCTTTATTATTTTCTCTCAATTACCATTCATTGGAGTGACTATTTTTATTGGGTTTAATTTCTTTGTGAGAGTGTCACTACATCTAGTGAGATTTTCGGGTTTGACATGTCATTGTTGAAGGTAGCTACGACAAAGTCTACTGGGCTGATTCATGTGGATAGTTGATGTGGGTGTGATGTTTCTTTAGACTTGAGATAATGCTCATACTTTTATTTGATTGTTATCATTAGTCTGATTGAATAAATAAGAGTGTTTAAAAAAAATCATTTTTTAATTTTGTTTTCGCTTTATTTGCTAGGGAATAGTAATAAGCTGGTTGGGGGAGTGTGTTGAGTGTTAGAAAATGCATATTTATAAAGGAAAAAGCCGTCATTTTACATTTCAAGTCTTACTAACAATCCCTTACTTTTATGTGTTTTACCTTTTTGTAATTTAATTATGTGTATTTTATTTTAATTAAGTATTTTATGTATTTTGGGGGCATTATAGTCATTTCACAGTAAATGAGAGATCAAACGGCAAAACGAACATCACTTTTGAACTCATGACAGTCAAAAATTTTAGAAGGAGCATAAAAGGAAAAATGGCACTGTTCACATGTATGGTACTATTCACATGTACGGGTGTTGTCTAAGTTACAGTTAACGACACAGTTCACATAGACGGATCGATGATATGGCATTGACTGATGATGTGGCATTGACTGATGAGGTGTCATGATCCTGTTGGACTAAAATTCTTATGTACAGTTGATGGTGACGTGGCAGCATATTAGTAGACTAAAAAACGCGCGTACGGTACATGCAATACATGCGATTATTTTCAATCAAACCGCGTTACTGGGCAAACCGCGCTACTATGTAAACCGTGTGCAAACCGTGTCACTATTCAAGCCGCATAGTCAAACTGCGTACTGTTGACTGATGACGTGGCGCAATTCTGAGCGTCTAAACTATTTTTAATCCGATGGTCATGATTTACTCGATATATCTATAAAAAAGGGGCCTCCCCCCCTAATTTGATACCTCTGAATCCATTTTTGGACTCTATTTTCTATAATTCCTTCTCCATCTTGTATTTTCTACATATTTTGATAAATTTCTATTTTGCCCCTAGTTCAGTTATGAGTGGCTAATTTTTTTTCAAGCTTGGATTGAAGGTGAAGTCTCAACATGTGTCATGGGCTTTATTTGGTAAATTCATTTTCTCTTCCCTCTAGTTTTTGTGGATGTTTTCACTTTTTGTTGACAAATAATAATAATCTTGTCTAGTACCGCCCTGGTTTTACTGGCTTCCTAGTATAAGGTTATTATTATTTGGCACGATAAGCTCTTAGCATCATATTTATTAGATCATGGTTCATGAGGTGTGGATTCCCCCCTCATGATTTAATTGGTATTAATAAGGAATATGTAGCCCATGGCGCATGTTGATACAGATCCAGATACCCAAATACGTCAATTTAATAGATTTACACTTTAATTTCTTCTCATCGTTTCAATTCTAATTTTTAGGATAATTTGAATCACTTCTACCACAAATCCAACCACCTCATACAAAATTAATTCTATATATAATTAAAATCCACCTCCTCATGGGATCGACACTCGTCACCATTGATCTATAATACAATAGATTCGTGCGCTTGCGAGTTCAATAAAATTTGCACAACATATGACATTTCTAAAGATGTTTTAAAAGCAGTATGGTATAGTCAAAGTGCATTAGTTAATTAAAGAGACCAATCTTTATGGTTGGATTAACTGTCTTTTCTAAAATTTCTTTTATCTTTCTATTTTTTAATTCAACTTGACCACTTGTTTGAGGGTGATAAAATGTAGCAACTTTATGTGTAATTCCATATTTCTTCATTAAGGACTAAAATGACTTTTTACAAAAATGCTTACCTCTATCACTAATAATGGCTCAAGGTATTCCAAATTTGCTCAAAAGCTTTTTTTTTTTAAATGGATCACAATCTTGTGATCATTGTGTCGACAAGGAATCGCCTCGATCCATTTTGAAACATAACCAACAGCAACAAAAATGTATACAAATCCAAAAGATGTTGGAAAAAAGACTCATAAAATCAATTCCCTAACAATTAAATATTTCAATGACAAGGATGAGGTTTAAAGGCATCATGTTTCGCTTTGAAATAGACCCTACCATTTGACAATTCTTACACACTTTACAAAATACATATGAATCTTTAAATAATGTAGGCCAATAAAATCCACGTTGTAATATTTTTGCAGCTGTCTTTTTTTAAGAAAAATGGCCACTACATGCTTCAGAATGACAAAGTTGTATGACCCTACTTACCTCATCATTTGGTATGCATCACCGAATAATTTGATCAACACAATACTTGAACAGATATGGATCATCCCAGTAAAAACTTCTCACTTCTGTTAAGAATTTCTTCTTATCCTGAGAACTCCAGTCATATGGCATTTCGTCTGTTGCAAGATAATTAATAAAATTAGCATACTAAGGCATTTTGTTTGTAGAAAATAAAAATTCATCAGTGAAAAAATTATTGATGGGTGTTGTTTCAATTAAAGACTCGTTCGTAAGCTTGAAAGATGATCTACAACAATATTTTTAATGCCCTTTTTGTACTTGATTGTCAAGTTAAATTCTTGAAATAACAAAATCTATCATATCGACCTTGGTTTGACATCCTGTTTTGACATTAAATATCTCACAGTACCATGATCAGAATAAACAATAGTGGATGAACCAATTAAATACGAACGAAATTTATCCAATGCAAATATTACAGCAAGTAGTTCTTTCTTAGTTGTAGTATAATTCATTTGAGTATTATTCAACGTTCTACTTGCATAATAGATGACAAAGGGCTTACCTTCCTTTTTTGACCCAGAACAGCGCCAACGACATAATCACTAGTATCAAGGGGTTGCATTATTGGGGCTGATGTCAAAAGAGCATTTATTTTTTCAAAAGCTTATTGACAATCTTTAGTCCATTCAAAATGTGTCTTTTATTTGGAGGTTACAAAGTGATCTAGATATGACAGTGAAGTCTTTTATAAACCTCCTAGACAATCATGCATGTCTTAAAAAGGAACAGACTTCTCTAATTGTCTTTGGTGAGGGTAATTTTGAAATGACTTCAACTTTGACTTTGTCAACTTCAATTCCTTTTGGAGACTCAATATGGCCTAAGACAATTCCAGAAGTGGCCATGAAATGACATTTTTCTTAATTTAAAACTAGTCTTTTTTCTTTGTATCTTTCTAAAACTCTTTCTAGATTATTAAGACATGTATCGAAAGAATTACTAAATACAATTAAATCATCCATAAAAACCTATAGACAATTTCAACCATGTCACTAAAACTGCTTAGCGTGCACCTTTGAAATATTGCAGGAACAATCCAAAGTCTAAAAGGCATTCTCCTAAATACAAGTGTTCCAAATGGACATGTAAATATGGTTTTTTCCTAGTCTTCTAAGGCTATAAGGATTTGATAATAGTCAGAGTAGCTATCAAGAAAGTATTAGTAGGGATGTCCAGCTACTTGTTCGAGAATTTGGTTTAGAAATGGAAGGGAAAAATGATATTTTCTAGTGGCATGATTTAATTTTCTGTAATCAATGCACATGTGCCAACTAGATGGAATTCGTGTGGGGATTGGTTCACCTTTTTATTTTTTACAATTGTTATTCTAGATTTCTTTGGTACTATTTGTGTTGGACTTACTCATTTACTATAAGAGATAGATAGATAATTCATACATCTAGTAGTTTAAGAACCTCATTCTTTACCATTTCTTTCATATGAGACTTTAGTCTTCTTTATGGTTGATAGATTGTTTTGGCATTTTCTTCTAAGTGTATTCGGTGTATGCAAATTAAAAGATTAATGCCTTTTATCTATTTTAAGGCCCAACCAAATGCAGTTTTATGCATTTTTTGTACGGATAGCAACTTATCTTCTTGATCATGCGTGAGGTGAGAAGAAATTACCACTGGATATGTTTGCTGCTCTCCAAGATATGCATATTTCAATTATTCTAATGAGGGCTTTAATTCGAGCTCTGGTGCTTCCTCTTCGTTTGGTTCTTCAGGCTATATCGTATCTTTAAAGTTGGATTGGTCATTGTCACTTGTAGGTACTTGAATAGAATGAAGTGTAGGGCATATGTTAGCAGTATCACAATCTAATTCCTTACTTGATTTAAAAGAACCAGCAAAATAAATTTCTACATAGTTTGTAAAATTCGCATCCTGGATGTGTTCCTTAATGATTGGCTCGATGAGATCAATCTCCTCATTGTCATTATCATCATCTTCTTAGTAGTAAGGTTGTTTACACATGTTGAACACATTGAGTTCCAATGTCATATTACCGAAAGATAAATTCATTACTCTATTCTTGCAATTAATCAAAGCATTAATAGTAGCTAAAAATGGTCGACCTAATATAACATGAATTTGTTTGCATTCATTAGCAATTGGTTCAGTTTCCAAAACAATAAAATCCATAGGGTATATGAATTTGTCGACTCAGGCTAATACATCTTCAATTATTCCTCTTGGAACTTTAATCGATCTATCAACAAGTAAAAGAGTTATAGAAGTTGATTTTAACTCGTCGAGATTGAGTTGTTGGTGCACTGCGTAAGGAAGCAAATTAACACTAACACCAAGATCAAGTAAAGCATGTCCAATTTTATGATTCCCAATAGTGCAAGAAATAGTTGAACAACCAGGAGCCTTGTATTTCAAAGCATTATTGGTTGAGAGAATGGAACTGACATGTTCTGCCATAAAAGCTTTCTTTTGCACTTTATATTTCCTTTTCACCGTGCATAGATCTTTCAAAAATTTAGCATAAGAATGTATTTGTTTAATGGCGTCTAGCATAGGAATGTTGACCTTTACTTGTTTAAAAACTTCATAAATTTCTAGACTGTGGTTTGATTTCTTTGGCTTGATTAGTGCTTGAGCAAATGGGGGTATATGAGAAGAGTTGATTATTTCTTCATGGGTTAAATGTTCGACAAACTCTTTCTTATTTTCTGAAATTGAATCTTTACTAGTTTCATGAGGGTTTACAATGTGTTTTTCGACCAATTTACCACCACAAAGGGTTATAACTGATTTGATTTGACTCATATTTTGGTTTCTTAAATTTCCCATTTAAGGATGTTGTTAACTCTTGGGGTTTGGTTTAGGTTCAGCAGGAAACTTTCCTTTTTCATGCATGGTCAAAGCAGATGTAATTTTGAATAAGGTTTCTATTAAATTGGTTAAGGTTTGCATTATTTGGTTATTGATTGACTCTTGTTTTTCAATAAACGATTGTAATATGTCTTCTAGAGTTTTTCTTGGTGGTGAGACATATAATAGGTAACTCTGAGAGTTTTAAAATTTTGACGTGGACGAAGTAGTTGTGAAGGTTGTGCATGATTGTCATTTCTCCAATTGAAATTTGGGTAGTTTCTCCAACCATAGTTGGAAGTTTGGGAGTATGGATTTGGATTTGGCCTTTTGAAATTGTCAACAACATTTACTTTTTCATGCAAACTTTCTCTTAGAGCTAGCAAAGTTAGACAGTCATGCGTAGAATGGTCAGCAGAATTACAAACATAACATGAAATATTTTGAACAGACTTTACATTCTCATTCTTTTTCAATTCTAATGTTTCGACTTTTATAGCCAATGATGCAAATTTGGGTTGAAAATCATGGCTTTCTCTAAGGTTATGCATGCCTCCATCATATGGAGATGACTGGGGTTTACTCGATGACTCATAAGAACCAACTGCATTCCAGTGTTGTGCATTCTCTACTATATAGTTAAGATAGTCTAATGCATCTTCAGAACATTTATCCTTAAATTCACCATTACACATCATTTCAATGACTTGTCCACCTTGGGATGTTAATCCCTCGTAGAAATAAGACACTAATCTCCATTTTTCAAAACTATGGTGTGGACAAGTGTTAAGTAGTTCTTTAAACCTATCCTAACATTGGTAGAAGGTTTCTCCGGATTTTTAAGTGAATATGGTGATTTGTATTTTGAAAGATTTTTTTTTGTGGGGTGGAAAGAATTTTTTCAAAAATTGTACTTGCATTTAATCCCAAGTTCTGATGGATCCTGACCTAAGACTTTGTAGCCAGGTTTTAGATTTATCTTTTAATGAGAAAAGAAAAAACTTAGGCTTGATCATATTCATGCTACAATTTTGATTAGTATAATTCCCTTAAATGAAAATATGGATTTTCAGACTCAAAATCATGAAAAGTAGGAAAAAGTTGAATGATACCAGATTTGAAATTAAAACATGATGCATCAGGAGGGAAAATTATGCATGATGGTGACCCTATTCTAGTATGATGCATGAAGGCTCTAAGAGTCTTAGGCTGTTCATAAAGATTTTGTCAGGCTTGGTCATTTTCGTGCTCCGAAAAATTTTCAGTTCCTATGTCAGTCATATCTAAGGGTGGTGAAGGTGATCTGCTAATTAATATGCCACTATTTGTACGAGATCAACGACACATGCAATGCTAATGATGTGTACTAAACCAATAATGCATAAAACGCTAAACGAAAATTGTAGAAAATAAAAATAAACTGGAAATTAAATAAGTAAAAATATGAAATAAAAAAACCAACTGAAAAATAAATAAATTAAATAAATTAGGCGGTGAAACCAGCCATAAACAAATAAATTAAAAGAAACAGTTTAGGCGGTATTTTAAAACTAGCCATATAATAAAACATTAAATTAAATAAACTGATGCTCAAAAATAAATAAACTGAAATTAAAATGTTAGGCGATAGAACCGACCATTTAAATAAATTAACAAACTGAAATTAAAATATTAGGCCGTAGAGCCAACTATTTAAAATAAATGTAAAAAGTAAATTGTAGAAATTTAAAGAAATAAATTTGATCTAGGGATTGATTTGCAAAGGTTTCTGGGTTAAGATGAAGTTGCTCACAAATTTTATAGATAATCTTAAAGTTTAAAAAGAAGAGGGGTGCTAACTGAAGTTTTGAAAAAAGAGAATAAAATAGAGTCAGGGAAAGATAGTAACAACAAAAAAATAATAATAAAATAAAATAAAAATAAAGTAAAGACAAACTAATAACAAATTTAGAAAACTCTCCGGCAACGGCGTTAAAAATTTAACACGACTCAAAAATGTATTACTCTCAAGTATAAGAGTATTTAGTTATAATATAAATTGATGAGTTCGAGGTTGAACCACAGAGAATTTTAAAATCTAGTTGTCAATTTGTTAAATAAAGAAAATTAATTGTGGAAAAATAAATTATTTGAAAACAATTTAAAAATATGCTAAGGTTATGGGATCCACTCTCAGTATTCAAATTATAATTTGAATACTCTCTCATTTATATTTTACCAGTTAATTATTATATCATTTAACTCTATATGTATGGATAAATATGGAATAAGTTACTTAATGTGGTACACTATATTAATGTGTTGATATTATGTCAAAATACCGTACAGATCCAAATAAATTTATAAATTAACATGACATAAAAATAACTAGAAAAGAATAAAATAAACTTAAAAACTATTTGAGAAAATAATAAATTTAATAGTTTAAAATATTGAAATTCATCATTCACCTCAATTTAATAAAATTGGCTATGATGGCCACTTGACCATCACGAGAAACTAAATTGTTTAGTTTTTGTTCTTTTCGTTCTTTTTTATTTTTTATTCATTTTCATTTTTTATTTTTATATATTTACATCTCCTTAATAATGCTTCCAAATCCTCCAGCAATCCTTCTTTGTTCCTGCTTTTAATTCTAATTTATTCCTGAAAAATATTTATAAGATAAAAATTAACATATTGCGAATTAATTTAACATAAAAATTTATTTGGAGAGCATTCATATAATTTTTAAGTTATGCGCGCATTAATCAATACTTTAAGTAAAAAACTAATAATTTTATCTTTATTATACTTTTTAGTATTAATCACTACCCATACATCTCAACCTAAATAACTACTTCACATGGAGAGCTCAATTTCTCTCCTTAGCCTTTAGTTATGACTTAAGCAAGTTTACAGATGGCTCAGATCCTTGCCCTTCACAAAATCAACCCTCCAACATAGTGCTCAAGGTTCTATTAACCTAGCCTACTTGCTTTGGAAACATCAAGATCAGTTGATCTTTTATGCAATTTTGGCATCAACCACAGAGCGTGTTCCTCCACTCATTGCCAGTTCAGCCACATCGAAGCAAGCTTGGGACAAGCTTGAATGTCTTTACTCCAATCATAGCAGAAGCCATGTTTTCTCACTACGGGAAAAGTTAACTCAACCTCGCCGAGAAGGCCAACTAGTAGTTGAATAATTAAGTACAATCCGATCAGTTGCGGATGAACTTGTTCTCATTGATACTTCTATCACTGATGAAGATATTATGGTTCACATTGTCAATGGTATTTTTAAAGATTTCAAAGAGATAATCACAAAGGTTTGTACACATGAGACAACAATTTCATTTGATGAACTGTATGAAAAGTTAGTTGATTATGAAGCAGTTCTAAAACGAAAAGAAAATGTTTCTTCAACTTCTCCTATAACAGCCAACGCTACAGTGAAATAATTCAACAAGAATTTTTCAAACTCAAGGCAAAACAATGGTCAATTTCGTGGATCACAAAACTTGCAATAACAACAATCCGAAATAATCATTTTAATCCTGATGGCTAGTATCGCAATCACAACAATGGTTAAAATAAGAAGAAGCAAACTGGATTCAAGGGATTTTGTCAGCTTTGCCATCAACAAGGTCACATAGCTCGAGATTGTAGTTCATTTACTTCATTCCGCAAAAGTCTAATTGTAAATCATACCACCACTTCTCCTGTGATGACTCTAAATTGGTTAGTTGACAGTGCTGCCTCACACCGTGTCGCTAGCGACCTTCAAAATTTAGCTACATATAGTCCTTACAGTGGTACCAATTCAGTCTTTAATTGGAAATGACACAGGCCTAAGTATCTCTCATACCGGTTCAACCTTTTTACCTACTTCTAATAGAACCTTTTCATTACATGATACGTTTTATGTACCATCTATGCACAAGAACTTAATTTATTTTTCCAAGTTTTGTGCTTCGAATAACACATCTATTGAATTTTTTCGTGATTACTTCCAAGTGAAGGACAAGAGCACGGGGGCAATTCTATTACAAGGCCAGAATAATAATGGAATCTATGAGTGGCCAACTCTTTCTCATTTCAATAATAAGTCACCACCACCATCTTGTTTCGCTGTCTAAGTTGATGATTGTGCTTGGCATCAACATTTAAGACATCCTCCTACTGAAATTCAACAATTCATTTTGCGTCACTTTCAGTTATCATCATCTAGTACTTTCAATTCTCAATCTTGTTCTTCAATTTTTTTTCAATTAAAAGTCACAGACTTCCCTTGGAACGTTTTTCCTTAAGAGTAAAAGACCATTAACTTAATTTGTTCCCTATTTCCTTTTTTGATAATTACAAATCTTATATAATTTTTGTGGATTATTTTACGAAAGATGTATGGCTCTGTCCATTACGTTACAAGTCAGATGTGTTTTCTATACAAGTAATGGCTCTATCCATTACGTTAATTTAAGAATATTGTTGAGAAATTTTTTAGAATTAAAATAATTTCACTTTATATAGATGGTGGAGGTGAATTTACTAAGCTTAAATCTTTTTTTCAATAAATTATTATTACCCATCTATTTACTCCACCCTACACACCTCAACACAATGGCATAGTAGAACATAGTCATCGCTATATTGTTGAAACAGGTTTAACATTACTATACAAGCCTCTATGCCACCATAATTTTGGACATTTGCATGTCAAACAACAATTTATCTTATCAATAGAATGCCCTCTAAAAATACATCTATCAACAATCTTTTTCAATTATTATTTAAGGACTATCCCAATTATGGTAAATTAAGAGTTTTTGGCTGCCTCTGTTTTCTATGGCTCAGACCATACACAAGAAACTTAAGCCTCGTTCACTCCCGTGTGTTTTTCTTAATTACTGCGCCCAACAGAGTACGTACAAATGTCTAGAACCCACCTCAGGAAAAATTTATATTTCTAAGGATGTTAAATTTATAGAGTCCCAGTTCCCATATAAAACCATTACATCCACGTCCTCAAATCCATCATCTCATACTTTGTCATGGTTCCCGTCCATTTTCAAAATTCCAAATCCATCCCAACCCCTAACGTCTTCAACACTTGGCCATAATTCTATTCATTCTGATCTTGCAAATGAATCTTCTCAGTGCTCGACTCCTTCACCTACTTCTCATACTTCTACTCCTTCAAATCCCACAATCCAAGAAAGCCAACACATTACCACATCCAACATGCCATGCTCCGACATTGCCCTAGCCCAATTTACTTCCACCTCCTCTAATATAAATACCACATACCAACCAAACCCCATAAACACTCATCCTATGGTCACAAGATCTAAAAACAACATCTACAAGCCTAAACAATTCTTCCTGACTTCTACCACCTCACATATAATGGCTTCTTCCAAACACAACCTCACAGTATCCCATGAACTCTCTGATAAGAGCGAGGAGGTGCCCAAGCAAACCATGCAATCATTTCTCACGTAACTCTTTCAAGCGAGTTAGGTGGAACAAGAGCACGGGAGGAATTGATATTGGAGTAGAAGTCGAAGTCAGAGTTGTTGTCGACAATTTAATTTGTTTTTCTGTTTTGTTTTATTTAGTTGTTAACAAGGATTCAATGTGCTGGAGCCAAGAGTTTCGACTACAAGTTAGTAGTATCCTTTATGTTTTTCTGTATAAATAAGCAGCAACCAAAGGTGAATAGGGGGGAAGAGAAGTATTAGTTAAACAAATATTGGTTGTTCATACCATAAATTGGACAAATATCAAGCGTTGCTTTTCTGTATTTGATCGGGACCTATCATTGGTATCAGAGCAGGAGTTTTGCAATGTCTACCAACAAAGAGAGAATTGAACGTATCGAAACCGAACTTGGCGGAATGCAGAATGAGATACAACGATTAGGTCAGGGAATGAATGATAAATTTCACCAACTGGAGGCCATGATCAGCAAACTAGCTGAGACGTTTAGCCAATCCCAAAGAACCCCAAGCCGACACGATCAAACTGGCACTTTACGAACGAGCCAAGGAGAGAGTGCAGGGGAACGACAACCGATTCCTCCACGAGCTGCCAAACTTGATTTTCCCAAATATTCAGGAGATGACCCTACGGAGTGGATCAACCGTGTCACGCAATTCTTTGATTATCAAGAAACCAGTGAGGACCAACGAGTTGTGCTAGCATCTTACCACCTTGAAGGAGAAGCCAACCAGTGGTGGCAATGGTTGCGTCGCGCCTACCAAGAAGATGGACAAGCAGTAACATGGAACAGATTTGTCGAGGAGATGTGGGCGCGTTTCGGACCAACGGAATGTGAAGATTTTGACGAGGCCTTATCCCGTGTGCAACAAACTGGAACATTGCGAGATTATCAAAAGGAGTTTGAGAGGCTGGGTAACAAGGTTCATGGATGGACTCAGCGGGCGTTAGTAGGCACCTTCATGGGAGGACTCAAACCCGAGATTTCGGAGGAGATTCGCTTGTTTAGACCGAGAACTCTTAAGGAAGCGATCAGTTTGGCAAGAATGAGAGATGAACAATTGCAGCGACAGAAGAGGCTGGTGAGATCTCCGGATTTCAGTCATTCAACGCCACCACAAATCGTCAACAACCACGCTCCACCAACAATACCAATTAAAAAGCTTCCTTGGGAGGAGATGCAAAGGCAAAGAGCTCAAGGCTTGTGCTTTAATTGTAATGATAAATTTACTGCAGGTCATAAGTGCACAAAACCACAGTTGTTAATCCTTGAAGCTGAAGACGAAGAGAACATACATGAAGAATCTGCAGCAATGACAAAACTTGAGAGTGAAACGGGGGAAAACACAGCAATGATCAATCAGAGGTTTCCTTCACTAACCCTTGGGGACAAGGGTTCTTTTCGAGGAGGGGGTAATGATAAGAGCAAGGAGGTGCCCAAGCAAACCATGCAATCATTTCTCACGTAGCTCTTTCAAGCGAGTTAGTTGGAACAAGAGCACGGGAGGAATTGATATTGGAGTAGAAGTCGAAGTCAGAGTTGTTGTCGACAATTTAATTTGTTTTTCTGTTTTGTTTTATTTAGTTGTTAACAAGGATTCAATGTGCTGGAGCCAAGAGTTTCGGCTACAAGTTAGTAGTATCCTTTATGTTTTTCTGTATAAATAAGCAGCAACCAAAGGTGAATAAGGGGGAAGAGAAGTATTAGTTAAACAAATACTGGTTGTTCATACCATAAATTGGACAAATATCAAGCGTTGCTTTTCTGTATTTGATCGGGACCTATCACTCTCTACCATTAAAGAAGATCTAGCAGATCCCCAGTGGTCTTCTGCCATGCAATCTGAATAAGATGCCCTCATAGCCAATGAAACTTAGGACCTTGTGCTACCTTTCTCATCTCAGAATCTCATCAGTTGTGGGTTTTTTTGCATAATGCGACATCCTAATGGCTTTATTGATTGATACAAGGCCCGTTTAATGGCAAAGGGGTTTCATTAACAACCTGACATTGACTTTCAAGAAACATTTAGCCCTGTAATCAAGCCAACCACTGTTCAGGTTATTCTTGGTTTGACACTTCAATTTGGATGACATCTACGACAACTTTACATCAACAATGCCTTCTTAAATGGACAATTAACTAAGGAGGTGTACATGAAGCAACACTTAGGTTTTATTAATTCTAATTACCCTCGCTTTGTTTGTAGGTTAGACAAATCTCTTTCTGACCTAAAGTAAGCTCGTCAACCTGGTTAAATGCACTTCATCAGTTTTTGCTTCAAAATGGCTTTCACCAAAGCCGCGCAGATGCTTCTCTTTTCATTTATCATCATAAAGACATGTCCATATTTTTTTTGTCACTTATGCGGATGATATCATTGTCACTGGAAATTAACGAGATATTATTAATCAGTTCATTCATAGGCTTGGGGCAAAGTTTACACTCAAAGGACCTTGGATTTCAAAATCATTTTTTGGGCATTGAATTAATTCAGTCATCTTCAGGCTTCTTTCTATCTTAACATCATTATATTTGAACGATTTTTTATTATTTTGGCATGCTCGATGCCAAGCCAGTAGCTACCCCTCTCTCTGCCTCTCTTAGCTTGAAAGTCGAAGATCGTGTTGCTGCCATAGATGCTACCAACTACCGTCAGTATATTTGTTTTGTTGTGAACAAGTTATCTCAGTTCATGCAGCATCCATCTCGTACTCATTAGTAGGCTGCTAAGCAGATTGTTCGTTACTTTAAGCAAACAATCTTTTATGGCCTCTTTCTACGCCCTTCCAACTCTAATGCCTTGGTTGCTTACAGTGATTCCTATTGAGAAGGCAATCTTGATGATCATAGATCTACTAGTGTCTATACAGTTTATTTTAGAGGTAATCCAATCTCTTGGTCCTCTAAAAAAACAGCGATCTGTTGCTCGATCATATATTAAAGTATTCGAGCCATCGCTACCACTATGTTTGAATTATGTTGGCTGCGTAACCTTTTAACTGAGCTTGGAATTCACTTTCCTAAGCATGTGCTACTTTGTGATAACCTTGGAGCAACTTTTGTGTCTACTAATCCTATGTATCGCTTAAAGATGAAGGATGTGGAAGTTAATTTCTACTTTGTTCATGACAAAATAGCCAAGGGCTTATTAATTGTTTCTCACATTCCGTTCGAACAGTTGGCTGACTCCTTGGCTAAGCCACTTACTCCCACACTCTTCACCCAAGCTCACTCCAAGATTGGCATTCACGACGGTATGCCTCTCTTGTGGGGGCATAACAGAACACGTACATGAGTATGCCTCTTTGGTTTCATCTTATCTCATTACTGATAATATAGTTATTATCTAATGATTTATATTTGTATATATCTCATGTAAACTTATCTTGATTTTGTAACTTATCTGCAAACTATCATGAGAACATTTAACACTATATATTGTAACGTTTGCAAGTTATTAAGCTTTCATTCAATCTATTACCACTTAATCTATAACTAACTGTTTGATTAACGAAGACGGAAAACTAAATAGAATATAGAGCACAATAAACATGTGTCACTAATTAAGTTGAGCTGTCAACGATCTGGTACTTCCTCAATCGTCCTACTGAATTGGCTTCTTAGTCATCCTTTGTGTGGACTCATCCTGACTTAAGAAGTTGAGATGTGCTTCCTTAATTATCAAGGAACCCCTTGTCTTCGATGGTGAAACCTTGTTTTGATAATGTTTATTACCAAGCCTGGTTCTTGGGAAGGGCTTGCTTGCTTCAGATGTGGTCTTTTTCACAGATCCTGAATCAAAACCAACTGTTTAAATCTTTGCTAATGAAGACCGGAAAAAAATGAGAGATACGAGGGGATTGTACAACCTTCAATGTCAACTTAAACCTAGTTTCATCATAAACAGTAGCATGTACTAAATAAGCATGGTAAATAATACGCACGCAAATATTTAATATATGTTGTTCTTTTTACATTAATTCTTTCATGTGTGAATGATCATGATCATAAGCATTGATAAACTAGTAATCGTTGGTGGCTGAAGGTGCACTGGTAAACTAATCCATCCGTCTAATGTCTTCGAACCGAAAACCAACCAACCAATATCATCGAAAGAGAAGTCATCAAATTACATGATGAGAAAGATGAATGAATATAATAATATTCACATGACATTATTCCATTAAGCTGTATCTATATAAATTTCTTAGTTTTTGTACGGCACCCACCGTACACAGTATCACAAGTATACAAGAGCACCAGCAATTTTCATTTCTCATAGTATTGAGTGGCACCTGGGGATTTTTTAAACGGCAGCACTTAACCCTGTATGTTAGAGAGCAGTAGCAAGGGACCTATCCATGCCTCGCATCAATCTCCCACGTGTTTCTACTTTTGAGTTCTTTAGCACATGATTTTTCTGTGCTGCATTTACTTTTGGAGAATATACAGCGAGAAACAAACTTATTAGAATGAGAATAAAATCTTCTCCGAGTTTTATTGAATTTTTAAATATTTTTTTTATGTATTTTTTAATGATAGTATATGATTAAAATTTTTATTTTTTTATTTTTTTATTTATTAATTATTAATTAATAATTAAATTATTTACTCAAGAGATGATCTGATCATTAGAGATTATCATCCTATTCAATGAGATCTAATCAACTTGAAAGGTGGAATAATAATTAAAGTAATGATTAGTTGTCAAAGTCAACCAAGTCGATCACTAGCGACTGGTTAGTAACAAATTTCTTCTATAGTTAATAAAAGCTTTTTTAGTATCTTTATCATATAAGCTTCCATCCTATGAAAAGGCTACATACTGCCACTCGGTCAGATGTGGGAACGAAGCAAAACAACAATTTTGGGCGATCTTTTGATATCATAATAATCACAAATGGATAATTAGGGGAAACAAAGCAAACGAGACTATTTCTTACCCAATAATCGATGACTTCTTTATCTCTACTTTTGCTTCCATCATCATTGATCACATTAAACATTGAAACCATAAATTTCAAAAAAAGAAGAAGGTGAGTAACAAAGAAAGATACTCTCAACTATCTGCAACTTTAATAGTTAAAGAAGAAGAAATTTTACCATCCATAAACTATCTCCCATTAGACGATATGTAGCATTTATTCTTTTGCTCTCCAGATATTTATCTAAGCACTGTTCTTCTACATTAGTTCTTGATACTCGGTGAATTACAACAAATATTATGTGCCATTTGTAAATGATCATGATTATAAGCACTGGTAAACTAGTAACCATTTGTGGCTGAAGGTGCCCAGACCAGCAAAAATCATGTAGAAATCAATAAAAAAAATGTGGCTAATTAACCTTTAACAGGAAACTGGAATATATATATATATATATATATATAAAGAGAGAGAGAGAGAAATGTTTCAGTTTAGAATTTTAAAGTGCGGAAAAATACAGAAAATTTTTAAAACTGTATGGTTTTAAAAACTTAAAACTGTAAACCTTTAAAACCGTGCAATTTTTCTGAATTTTTCTATATTTTAAAATTCATAACCAAAAAACTACTATATAAATATATATATATATATATATATATGTATGTATATAACACAATGAATTGTCATGGTAAGAAGAATTAAGATGGGTGGTCGTGTACAACACCAACAATCAAATTAGAATCTTTCGCAACAAGCCAGCTTACAATCACTGGACAAAAGTGAAAAAAGACAAATCTTATGCTGTGTGTTTGCCTCTACAATCTTCTTTATCTCCATATCAGTTATCCCAAACTCAAGAATTCCACACAAGCACCACCATATAATCATGGAGTAATCAAATTATGAAAGCTCATTTTTAGCTACCTCATATTTCCAAGAGCAAGAATCATAGACCTGACATTACCATGAAAGTAAGTAAGGAGTATGTGTTCATGAACACGAGGAATGCTTGCAAATTTTGCCGTTGCATTTCATAGAGATTGTGAAGGGGTTGATGTTGCTTATTTGCTTTATGTTTGTAGATACATAATATAGCTGGCAATTTAGACCAGAACAAACTAGTGGACACGCAAGATTAGCCGGTAAAAGGAAAGTGTACAAAGTCCCAAACTTTTTCAAGCCAAACAACTTGCAGGTAACTAACACATGATATACTTATATCCCCATGACAGCACTTACAACTTCTTGGCTGTGTTGGTGGTAGAACTGGACAAAATCGGGTTAGGATCGAGTTCGGATCAACCTGATCGAGTTTCGGGTTTGTCGGGTTGAATAAAACTTCATCCAAATTTAACCCGATTCGATCCGAATATATTCATATCGAATTGAATCGGGTTATAAATTCGGATCGGTTTGGGTTTAGGTCCAAAACAGGTCGGACTAGGAAAAGGCTTTTTAACATTTCATTTCCAGTCTTCCACACATCACTTTCACAAATATCATCACCATCAAGTTCCAAAGCTCAAACTCAAAGCTTCCAAAACTCGATTCGACCGCCAAAATTTGGGTCGCTGCTTGTTGGGTTAATGGAGCTTGAGTCGAATTAGATGATGGTGGAGGAATTGAGGCTTGGAGGTTGCACAACAGATCTGGTACTTTGTAGTAGTAGATCGGTTGATCGGAATCAGATCAAGATCCTCGCTAAGGCTCAATGGTTGCTGCATGGTGGTCTGTTGCAACTTGCTTCGTTAAGGCATTAACTTTGTGTGCGTGTGCGTGTGTGTGTGTGTGTGTGTGTGTGTGTGTTTTTTTTTTTTTTGTTTGAGGGAGAATGTTGCAAGCGACGAGTTGTGTGGCTGTCGATCTTGGGTTCCAAGTTGTAGGCGATGGGCTGTGTGACTGTCGGTGGTGGGTTCCAAGTTGCAGGCGACAAGCTGTGTGGTTGTTAGTGGTGGGTTCCAAGTTGCAAGCGGGAGGGCGTCGCTTGTGGGTGGATAATGCACCGGTTAGCAGTGGGCTGCTCACTGTTGCTTGAGTGCTTGTGCAGTTGTGCCATGTGCAGTGGTTAGGCTTTTGTGTGTAAGGATTTGTGTGTGTAGATCGTGAGTGTTGAGAGGTGTGTGTGTGATAGTGAGTGTTTAAGAATTATGATAAGGTTTGACGGTTATGATTTTTGATTTTGTATTTATTTTTTGTTTTCTTTTTGTAATTTTGTGTCAACTCAATTAGATTTTCAGATCGGATCGAGTTTCAACCAATCCGAACACAACCTGATCAAGTTAACACAATTGTACCGATCAGATTTTATTCACAACCCGATTCAATCTGAATTCGAAATTTTTTGGGTCGAATTGGGCCGGATATTTTGCCCACCCCTAATTAGTGGGGGTTACTTTTTTTTTTCTTTTCTTGATAGAAGCACATGGTTGTTGAATTCATTTCCAAATTATACTTAAGATGTGGTCTTTCTATTCATTCTAGTGACATAATTGAATAGGGACTATGGTTCGCTCATCTGATCAAGATTATCAATCACTGTCACCCCATCCAAAACCCAATAGAAGTATAAATTGGGCATCAACAATAAACAAATTACCCAAATTCTGTAATTTTTAATACACTTCAAAATTTGCCCCTTGCATGTCCTCTTAAAAATAAAAGAAAAAGTTATGTTTAGGGAATGAAATAGGGTGATCAAGATAAAGGTGTTTGCTCATACATTATCGTGCTCTCCTCCAGAGTAAAAACGAGCAAATGGTTGAGTACATCACCTCGACAAGGATATTATTGGTCACCTCTAACAGATCACCTCGACTAAGATATTATTGGTCTTGACCAGAATAATATGCGGTCACATCGAGCATATCACCTCGACCATAATATTATTAGCCACCTAGACTAGAATAATATGTGGTGACCTCGAACACATCACCTCGATCAGGATGTTATTGGTCACCTCAACCAAAAAGTTATCAGAAAGCATAATTCAGACAAAATATTTTCTCCGAAATATTAGGGACTATATTCTTCGTAGGTTGAAAATTAGTTGTTTTCTTGAGAATTCTAGGCTAGAGGATAAAAACCGCTATATTTTTTTTATAAAAACCCTAAGGAAGGATTCTTCTGGGGGGCTCTCTCTCGCTGGAAGCAATTGAACCCATTTGGACATTTTTCTCTCTCTACAACTAAGAAATTTCTCTTTCGCCTGCGATTTCTTTAAGATTGATTATTTTAAATTCTTTTCCTTTAAATTTACTTAAAAGTTTTTTGTTTAAAGCAATCATAGTTAAGCCACATGAATTGTGGTATGAGTTTTTCCAAGTAAGACCCGAATCGCTGACTTGAGCGTCGGAGGGTTCTCGCTAGTAAAACTTCCGGCACCTCCTGATTGTTGGTTGTGTTCATAGGCTCACAGGTTCTCTACTCATGGATCGTCTGCTTATGGATTGTCTGTTCATGGGTTCTCTGCTCATAGATCGTCTGCTCATGGGTTATTTGCTCATGGATCGTCTGCTCACGGATTATCTACTCATGGATCGTCTGCTCATAGATTATCTACTCATGGATCGTCTGCTCACGGGTTATCTGCTCATGGATCGTTTGCTCATGGGTTCTCTGCTCCATCTGCTCATAGAAAATTTACTCATGGTGCTAACTAATCATCAGCTTCCCACCAAACAAATTTAATGATGATGCAGGGATCTGAGATTTGATCAACTCATCCAGATTTCGACATCAACATTTGGCGCCGTTTGTGGGGACCGGTACGAGAAGCCAATTTTTTGTCTCTATCAATTTTCATCTGATCGAAACAAATCAGAATGTTATAATGCATAAATGGATGAGCTTGCTTAAACAAGGAAGCAAAAACCTTAAATGAGAGCACATTAAAGATACACATTTGTATAAATCAGAACGGGTCAGAAGTTAAATTTTTATTTACAAGTAATTTTTTCATGAAAATTTAATTATTTCTCTGAATCCTGTTGTGTGAGATGAGGATACTTTATATTCATTAAATTGATTGTGCTCATATTAAGGATGATAGTATAACTTAATTAACTTGATTTCTTGAAAGTTACTCAATATGAGAATGATTTAAGAAGGGAAAGCTAGGCTAGCGTTGAGAAGCCAATTAAAGTTTACTACTAAGGCATGCAAATGCTCCAGAATCTTAAAGCATGTTTTATAGCGAGACTAGAAGCCAAGCGTGTCATAATCTGCTCGACCAAGCGAAGGCGAGCAGACCCTCAAGTGTTATAAAAATTCTTAAAGCATGCAAAGGCTCATCAAGTCTCAAAGCCTGTTTTATGGTGAGACCAGAAGCCAACCGTGCCAGGATTTGCTCGACCAAGCGAAGGCGAGTAGACCCTCAAGTGTTATAAAAATTCCTAAGGCATGCAAAGGTTCATCAAATCTCAAATCATGTTTTATGGCGAGACCAGAAGCCAAGCGTACCAGGATCTGCTCGACCAATTGAAGGCGTGCAGACCCTCAAATGTTATAAAAATTCCTAAGGCGTGCAAAGGTTCATCAAATCTCAAATCATGTTTTATGGCGAGACCAGAAGCCAAGCGTACCAGGATCTGCTCGACCAATTGAAGGCGAGCAGACCCTCAAGTGTTATAAAAATTCCTCAGGCGTGCAAATGGACCAAAGTCTCAAAGTTTGTTTTATGGTGAGACAGAAAGCTAAGCATGCCAGGATCTGCTCAACTAGGCAAAGGCGAGCAAACCACCAAAGTTTCCAATCTTGATTCGTTTCACTCTCAACACTCGAAACTAGAGGACTGATGTTTAGGGAATGAAATAGGGTGACTAAGATAAAGTTGTTCGCTCATACATTATCGTGCTCTCCTCCAGAGTAAAAGCGAATAAATAATTGAGCAAATCACTTCGACAAGGATGTTATTGGTCATCTTGAGCAGATCACCTCGACCAGGATATTATTGATTACCTCGACCAAAATAATATATGGTGACCTCGAGCAGATCACCTTGACCAGGATATTATTGGTTACCTCGACCAGAATAATATGTAGTCACCTCGACCAAGATATTATTGGTCACCTCGAGCAGAATAATATGTGGTGACCCCGAGCACATCACCTCGATCAGGATGTTATTGGTCACCTCGACCAGGAAGTTACCAGAAGGCACGATTCAGTCAAAATATTTTCTCCGAAATATTAAGAACCATATTCTTAGTGGGTTGAAAATTAGTAGTTTTCTTGAGAATCCTAGGAGAGAGGATTAAAAACCACTATAGTTTTCTATAAAAACCCTAAGGAGAGTTTCTTCTGGGGGCTCTCTTTCGATGAAAGTAACTGAACCCATTAGACATTTTTCTCTCTCTACGACTGAAAAATTCTCTTTCGCCTGCGATTTCTTTAAAATTGATTATTTCAAATTCTTTTCCTTTAAATTTACTTACAAATTTTTTGTTTAATGCAATCATAGTTAAGCCACATGAATTGTGGTATGAGTTTTTTTAAGTAAGACCCGAATCGCTGACTTGAGCGCAGAGGGTTCTCGCCGGAAAAACTTCCGGCACCTCCTGACTGTTGGTTGTGTTCACAGGCTCACAAGTTCTCTGCTCATGGATTCTCTGCTCATGGATTGTCTGCTCATGGGTTATCTGCTCATGAATCGTCTGTTCATAGGTTATTTTCTCATGGATCGTCTGCTTACGGTTATCTGTTTATAAATCGTCTGCTCATGGGTTCTCTGCTCCATCTGCTCATAGAAAATCTACTCATGGTGCTAACTAATCATCAGCTTTCCACCAAACAAATTTAATAATGATGCAGAGATTTAAGATATGATCAACTCATCCAGATTTCGACATTAACAAGTTACACTGAAATTCACATTGGAAACAAGCTAAAGTACACACCCATTATAAAGATCACAATCTACAAGAAGACCCATATGGAACAACAACCTTCCTCAACTCCATCCTCAATATTTTGCCTGCAGCACTTTTAGGAATAGCATTGATGAAAGCTACGCGCCTTATTTTCTTGTACGGTGACACCTACAATGAAATAATAATAAGCATACAGAATTATTTAAATGGTTACAATATTGTAGCAATTATCTGTCAGCATTACAAATTATAATACAGCATAATTACATATTTATTAAATTGGAACACCCAAGTTAACAGTTGTATAGGAAGCACCTGTCTTGCCACAAATTCCATTATTTCTGCTTCGTTGAGACTGCTGTGCGGCTGCCTTACCACAAAAGCCATGGGCACCTGACCAGCTTCTTCATCTGGATATCTGCAAATATGAATTTTCTGTTAATCAGAATTTACTCTATATTCTTAGCCGAACAACACATTGGCTATTATAAGAATTCAAGGAAAAATAAAAAATAAATAAAAAAGGGCTTATAAGCTAGTTACGGAATAACCGCAGCATCAGCAACCTCCCGATGGGACAGAAGCAAGTGTTCTAGTTCAGCAGGGGCAACCTACACAATGTAACAACAACGGAAATGGAAATGGAAATATTAGCTGTATGATCTTAGCAAACCAAATCAGCAGAGTAAAAACAAGAACTTAGGCAATTTAAGACACCTGATATCCCTTATATTTGATCAAATCCTTCAGTCTATCCACAATAAAAAGGAAACCATCCTCATCAATGTAACAAAGATCACCGGTCCTCATCCACCCATCTGGTAACAAAGTAGCCGAAGTAACTTCTGGTTGTCCAACATATCCTGCAGAAATCAATTTGACAAATGTGCTGCTCTAATCACAACAGTATTACCAATCTTTCAATTGTAACATTGTCAATTATATTAGTTGTTGCAATAACTGGATTTACTCGAAATGGGGCAAGAATATACCTTTCATTATTGTAGGTCCTCTAATCCAAAGCTCCCCTTCTTTACCTGGAGGCAACGAATCCCCTGTTACAGGATCCACAATTTTTGCTTCAAGACCAGCAGAAAGCCTCCCCGTTGACCCCCAACGCCGACATTCGTCCGGACCCACCGTCCGGAAAACTCCCGCCGTCGATTCAGTCAATCCGTAAGCCTTCATCATCAACAACCGCGCCACTACACAGCTTAACTTTTGCATTTGTGCGCCAATATATTTTCCTAAAGGAAATTAAATAATAAAAATGAAAACCAACACTGACCTGCACCAAAACCACTTTCGGGAACTTCGAAGCGAACGCCATGATCGTGTCCTTCCCCAGTGGAGCCGCGCCGCACGCTACGGTCTCAAGCGAGCTCAAATCATAGCCGTCCGTTGAACCGCCTTTGGACATGGCCACTACTATCGGCGGCGTCACTGCCGCGTGTGTAACTCTGAACTCCTCTACAGCCTTCAACATCATCTTCAAATCAAACCTCTGCATCACCACCGCCGTCTCCATCAACGCGGCCGCCCTGAAGCAAAAGAATAAGCCGTAAATATGAAAATACGGCATCGTAAACAGCATTACAGCCGGAGACTCTCGCTTTGGCGAAGAAGCGAACGAGGACGCAACAGCTGCCGTCAAGTTCCTGTGAGTCAACATCACTCCTTTGACTCTTCCCGTCGTTCCGGAAGAGTACATGATCGCCGCCACGTCGGATTGACACACTTTGGCGCGGTCGAGCTCGCGTTTCGAATTCCAACTCATAGTCATTGAGTCGAACTCGGGGGAGTCGATAAGGATGGTTCGGTGCTTGAGTTTGGGCAGCTTGTGAACCGCTGATGACGTAGCGAATGCAATGACCGGATTAGATAACTGAATCTGACGGGAAATCTCTGACTCGGTGTTGACTGGATTCGCCGGGGAAATAATAACGCCGAGTAAGAGTAGAGAGAAGTAGAGAATCGGTATTTCGATGGAGTTTGTAGAGAGTACAAAAGCAGTGTCGTTTTTGGAGAGTCTGGTTACTTTCTGGAGATAAGAAGCTAATGAGTTGGTTCGGCGAGTGAACTCGGAGAAAGAAACGCCCAGGCCGGTGACTGAGTTTATCAAAGCGACAGAGTCGTCATCACGCCAAGGCAAGGTGGCTCTGAGTGAGGAAACGTAATCAACGGCAGAGATTGGCGCGTCTTCCGGTGGAAGATCAATGGGGGGCCTCAGGCTGTGAAATGTTTTCGTTGCTGAGTTGAAGCCACTCTTCGGATCGAATAGTTGCAGGGTCTTTTTCTCCATCCGGACATGCTTTAGAGAGTATTTTCAATATTGTAACGGCGGCAGTTTATAAGGTAAAGTTCGAACTTTCTTGTTGGAAACATCAAGTGGTCGACAAAACGTATTGTCAGCAGCTCTTATCATTTTTGGCTTGAGTAGATAGCAAAGGAAAATTAATAATACTATTTTTAAGTCATTGGGCACTCCTAGGATGCTCATGGTCACGGCCCCGCCGTGGATTTATCATTATCAAATCCCACTTATAAAAAATTTAAATTATCAAATTCACCGAAATAACTTATAGTAAATTTTTATATTTTTTTTTAAAAATTATATATTATAAATTTTAATAATTATTAAACTTTTGTAATAAATTTTTTTGTGAGTTTTTTATTTAAAATCACGAATATAAAATTTTTTAATAATAAATAAAAACTTAAATTATATAATTCAAACTATAAATAAACAATAATAGCTTAAAAATCCATAAACATTATTCAATTCTAAATTTTATCAATGTAAATAAGAAATTAAAATTTCAACATTAAAAAAATACACAAAAAATATTAATTTAGGACTAAATATTTCTATTGTAGGCAAATGGTAATCACTAATATCAATGCCTTCCTTCATATTTTTATCAATATACAAGTATTATCAATAATATTAAAAAATAGATTTTATACAATTATCGTTAAGGCAAAACAAGCAAAATCAATTGAAGTAAAATAAAATATTAGTAACAAAAATTATAAAATTTCTACTTACAAAAAGTTTATTGTATATTTGTTGCAGTGAGATAAGTTAGGTTTAGGAATTAGAAATTTTAACTTATATATATTTATGATTAAATTTTTTAATGTAATTATTTTTATTAAAATAAAAAATACAAATAACTAAAATAAAAGAATGTGGGTTATTGGATATCGATGCTGATACTCAACAGAATTTTTCTCAATACCAAGTCCACTGACAACCCGCAATAAATTTAAGTTTGAAATATTAAATCCGTCCACAACCCACAAAATTACCCGCAATAGATAATTTTTTACTTGTGAATTTAGGTAAATTTATGAGTTAGCAGATAATTTTGACATCCCTAAACACCACTGATTTTTAGTATAACTTACCCACACCTTTGTTATCTTTTTGTAAATTAACAAGCCACGTTTTCAGTAGGTTTTTTTTTTTTTTTTTCAAACAACTCTCCCTCGTGTCGTAACAAGTATTAATGTGAGACACTTTTCATATCAATTTTATCAGTTCTTTAAAAATTTGTAAGAATAAGCGCAAATGTATATGGATATTAGATTTAGGCAGTAAAACAGTTTTATTACTGAACCTTTCGCAGAGATTTTATTTGGCAGTTACGAGTTCTTTGTATTGAAGAATGAAAGATTTTTGAATTATATATTTATTTATAAAGTAAATTAGATCCACATCGGTAGAGTTTAATTTTTATATTCTATTAACTATGACAACCGTACTTAACTTGAAAATTTAAACTAGTGAATATCCTTTGAGGAGTTCCTTTTTAGTGTTGTGGGAATTATTTTTATATTTTTTAATATTTTATATTATTATAATTTTATTACATTAATATAATTACGAAAAGTATATGCGACCACCGACATCTGCCATTGCCCATCTCTAGCCGACTAGCGGTCGTCGACTGCCATATTGTCGATCTCTAGCCGACTAGCGGTCGTCGACTGCCATATTGTCGAGTATGTATATGCTATAAAAGTATTTCACTTGTTATTTTTGTTACTTTAATGGAAAAAAAATAGACATCAATGCCTTTGAAGAAATTTTTTGCACAAGTTGTGAATGAGCGATAAATAAATAATTTATAGTTGACGAATGATTGACAATCAATCGATAAGTAAAGTGTTAAATTGAGATATGATTTTAATTTCGAAAATAAATCTCATCTAAATGTCGAATATGCTTTTTAAACTTACTTGACCAATTGATCTTCATTACTATTTTTTGAACAAATTATGTTTTAGTTCCGGAGATAGCATTTCTATTCTGCATATTATGGAATTTTAAAAAATTTAAACAACTTAGAGATCGATAAAGAGGTAAGAATTTTTATAGTATGCATCAAAAGTCCATTGATGAGAAGGATTTAAAGAAAGTTTGAACCCAATTCTGGCACTGATATGAACATAATCTTTTACCTTTTGTTTTTTACTTGTCAAAGAGAGAAGCTGGGCTGCAAATTTAAAAAGAGTTATTTTTCTTCGGTAACAAATTGATCAAAAACTTTTTAATTATAAAAAGCACTTTCATAGAAGCGGGGAGAATCCGCACCAAACCAAACGCACCCTTAGATGAAAAGTCCACTTCGCCCTTCCCTGGTAGGAACAAGGGGACTCAAGATTTTTTTTGGTTTTCCCTCCAATCCGATTAGACAATAACGACATCGTTTGTCCATCAAACCCACGGTCTCCGGGACCTTCTCTTATCCTACCCGGCACATACACCATATAAACGCAAAACTGAAAGCAACAGCAACGCACCAAAAAATTAAAAAGAAAAAATCCAAAACTAAAAATCTCACGAATACTCACTCTTACTTTCATCGCCGATTCTAAAAATTCGCAATCCTAAAGCTAACCTAACCCAATATCATTTTTCATGGAAGCTTCTTGTTCTTTACGCAGCAGCAAATTCATTTCGCCGGCAATTCGGCCTCCGCATCACCCTCTTTCTATTGCATCCACTATCTCAATCTCGGTCATCAGAGACCCTAATTTCGGTTCCTCATTGCGACTGGTTCGCAGAAAAAACCGGTTCTCGATTCGCGTCTCCAGCTCCGATACTTTGGTCGCTGGCTCGCGCGAAGTTGTGAGCAAGAAAGAGGAGGATCTTGGTGACTTGAAATCTTGGATGCATAAGAATGGATTGCCTCCTTGTAAAGTTATTCTTAAAGAAAAGCCTTCGCATAATGAGAAACACAGGCCTATTCATTACGTTGCTGCAAGTGAAGATCTTCAGGTTAAATTTTGTTCTTGTGTTTTATTCTGATTTCTTGAGTTAGGTTTTATGATATATTTTTCCCTTTGAAATAGGCGGGTGATGTGGCGTTCTCGGTGCCAAATTCGTTGGTAGTGACGCTTGAGAGAGTGCTAGGGAACGAGACCATTGGTAAGGTGCATTGTTTTGTTGACGGGTTTATTTTTATTTATTTTTTATTTTTATTTTAAACAAGTTCATGATGTGTAGTGACATTGAATCGTGTTGGATGCTTGAGTATCTTGATTTCTTAGCAGTAACTTGTAATGTCTTGTTATAATCTTGATGTTGAGGTTGGCTTGATGAATGAGATGCTGAGAGATACAGAGGAGTCGGAAGTCTTTGAGTACTACTGTAATAAGTTGAGCAGCCGTTTAAGTTTCTTCTTGCTCAGTTCTACTCATCTCACTTGTCTCTCTCTTGAGTTCTATTTATAGGGAGTGCTAATTTATTTTTATTAATTAATTTTCAGAACAAGGACAGGTTCGTTCTGATTAGTAAGCAAGAGCAGAACCACTGTTCTATAATGCAGTAGCAATTACAAGATAAATAATATGCTTATTAATATAAAATTTCCAAAAATAACTGATATAAATCACCTGCTTTTGTTTTGTCACTACATGATGCTTGTCGATTTTGTAAACAATGTGAGTATTTTCTTGTGTTGGGATCTTGTTGGTTGGGATGGTGAGCATTTTTAATTGATATGGGAAAGGGCAATTACTTAGAAGAATTTGTGGTTTGATTTTGGTAATTCGTTTCTGTGCCTGATGCCAAATTTTGCCACCAACAGTGTAGTTGAAACAATTTTGAATTGAAGAGTCCGTGGGGCATACTAGAAAACAATGGATGGAAAAGTATATTAGTAGAACAAGAATGAATTTAAATTTATATTAGAAGCTGTCTATAAATGCTATTTTGGCAATACATTTACCTTGGATGAACTCCTGTGAGCTATAATAATGGTAGGACCATACTGAAGAAGCCATAGGAAGTACGCTTTCAACTTTGTAAGAGAAGAGTAATGCTCAGTTTAGTGCATTCTGAGAATGTGGCTTACAGTAGGTTTGGACATTTCAATGTCTGTGAAACAGTTATCTGCTCAACTAGGTCAAGCAGATCTCTCTTGTATCATGATCAAGCAGATCTCTCTTGTATCATGATCAACTATGGTAGTATAATATCATCATTAACTATATCAATTGAATTTAGTAACAAGCAAACTTGATTTAGGTGTATGATTTAGTTCCATCTGCCTTTTTTATTATGCAGCGGAACTACTAACCACCAACAAATTGTCGGAGTTGGCATGCTTAGCATTATATCTAATGTACGAGAAGAAACAAGGAAAAAAGTCATTTTGGCTTCCATATATCAGAGAACTTGATCGTCAACGAGGGAGAGGCCAATTAGCTGTGGAATCACCACTTCTGTGGTCTGAAACTGAATTGGCTTACCTGACAGGTAGCCCCACTAAGGTATTTTTGGCTTATTCGCTTAGTTGAAAGATTAGTGCTACTAACATTGTGCTACATGCCATCCTCTCATATCTGAGTTTTATTATTGTTTAGTGGTTCCAAAAGGTTTAAAGATGATTTTTGGGATTAATGACTTAGGCTGAAATTCTTGAGAGGGCCGAAGGAATTAAAAGAGAGTACAATGAGCTTGACACTGTTTGGTTCATGGCTGGGTCTCTATTTCAGGTTATATTCTTGCACTTGTTTTACCGCTACTAGAAATAAGTACGTTTTGTTTCGATGACCGAATATATTATTGCTTTAGTTGTTAGTCATGGTGCGCATGATCTGACATAAGTTGATTACTTTACGTGCATTTTGCAGCAATACCCATATGATATACCAACTGAGGCCTTTACATTTGAGATTTTTAAACAAGCTTTTGTTGCTGTCCAGTCTTGTGTGGTGCATTTGCAGGTATTTCTTTGTTTAGCTGGGAATCCTTGTGACATATATGAATTAATACACAATGCTTTAATTGCTTGTTTGTATGTTTCATGTGTTTACATGGTAGGCCTTCTGTTTGGCTTCAATTTTGTTGATTTGTTGCATTTGATAATTTGTAATCTTAATGTTCCTAGGCATCATTGCCTTTAGAGCCTGACATCGAAATATTTGAATTAGTAGTTAAAGGAAGCCATTTGCATTCTGTTACTGTGAGTAATATTGTTATCAATTGCTCATCATCCGGGTTGCATTTTGTTCTTAACGGCCTTTTTTATCAATAAGCAATTGATTGGCACTCCATGAAGTTGTTATCACTGAACCGATGCTTAATTCATATAGCGTTGTGGCTGCACACCACAAATGGGAACTGAATCATTTGCTAGCCATTTGGTGCATCTCCAAACATCATGTACAACCACTCGCACTCCTCTTTCTCCTACACATAACCCAAAAGAGGTGGGGCCCGGGGGAGGGTGGGGGAGTAGTAATAATAAATAAAAGGGGGATAGAGACCCAAACATTTTTGCTCTCGTTTTGCTTTATAAAATAAGCATTCTATTGATTGATTAAGGCTTCTTCCTTCTCAGAAAGTCAGTTTGGCTCGGAGATTTGCTTTGGTTCCTCTTGGACCTCCATTGCTAGCTTACAGTAGCAAATGCAAGGCAATGTTAGCAGCTGTTGATGATGCTGTTCAATTGGTGGTTGATCGTCCATACAAGGCTGGGGAATCGATTGTTGTGTGGTATAACATCAGCTTTACTGGCCATGATTTCAAGTTGCTTTTTTAGTGTTTTTGGTAATGAAGACTTGCCTCCTTGTGGCATCATTTGTATGCTTGATTATAACATAAGAGTTTATATCTTCTTTTGCAGGTGTGGCCCTCAGCCTAATTCAAAATTGCTCATAAACTATGGTTTTGTTGATGAAGATAATCCATATGACCGTTTAGTGGTTGAGGTATAATTTTTACCCTTTGGTCTCTCATGCTTGCAATTTTGCTTTTGTAAAGCCAATCTTGTTATGCTTTCTGTACTACTGTATATTTTCCAGGCAGCTTTGAATACCGAGGATCCGCAATATCAGGATAAGAGAATGGTTGCCCAAAGAAATGGGAAATTATCAGTGCAGGTTTTTCATGTATGGACCTGAACCTTTTACACAATTAATGAAGTTTTCTGTATTCATTTTAGTTAATGAGATCCTCCTGCAGGTGCATGCGGGGAGGGAAAAAGAAGCTATTTCAGATATGCTTCCTTATTTGCGATTGGGCTATGTTTCTGATACATCTGAGATGCAATCTGTCATTTCTTCTCTTGGTCCAATTTGTCCAGTAAGTTCATCTCTTTCAAGCCCTCTCTTTCTTGGCCTAATTAAATTTGTATATCAGATTCTTAAATGTTACTAACTCAAAATAAAACTTAGCGTTCTCTATGTAGAACTCAAGGGCCTTTAGAATAGATAGTCCTAATTAGCCCTGTTTCAAGGTTAAATGTTTTTCTAGTCTTGCTTATCCTCCCGCCTCATCCATTTTTTTCTTGCGTAATTACTTGAGACTAGGATGTGACATATTGTGACTTGTATGGTTTTGCCTTTTCTTTATATTTAAGTCGGCTAAATTTAACTCTGTTTTTTGAGTTAATAATTTTATAATCCAGGCAAAAAGAGTTAAATGCTACATATAGTCTATTCAAATGGGAAATGAAATATTTGACCATGATATTTTTGGGATCTTATAGGTGAGTCCTTGTATGGAACGGGCAGTATTAGACCAACTTGCTGATTATTTCAAGGCAAGACTAGCTGGCTACCCAACTACCTTGAGTGAAGATGAGGCTATGGTAACATCTGCTCAATATCCTTTGATTGGTTAGCCCTATTCTATTGTTTACTAGGTTTTAATTGAAACAGTTTCATTCATCAGTTGACAGATTATAACTTGCACCCTAAGAAGCGAGTTGCTACGCAGCTTGTTAGGATGGAGAAGAAAATGCTCAATGCATGCCTACAGGTGACAGCTGATATGATAATGCTGTTACCTGACGTCACTGTTTCTCCATGCCCAGCACCTTATGCTCCTTTATTGAATTGAAAGGCATCTCTCTCTCTCTCTCTCTCTCTCACAGAGTCAAACACACAAACACGCTGGCTTGCAATCTGCTGTACAGTTGTTGCTTCTATAATTGTTCATCAGATTTATAAGGATTGTGATAACTTATGCAGAAATTGCTACTCTCGTAGTGGTTTTGCAAATTTGTGGAACTTCTTTGCAGTACGTGGGAATTACAGGTTCTAATGTGAAAACATAAAACAGGTCAGTGGATTGAAACCTACAAAAATTATGATAAATAATTTTTTCTTGTATAACTGTGCTTGATAAGCCAAGCTAATTGATGAGATGCATTTGTGTATATATGTTAGAACACTTAATTGAGCCATTTTCTTACTTGTCGAAGCATAAAGTAACAAAATAAGAATTCCTAAAACTAACCAATGATTGGAAAAACAGAAAAAGTAACATTGTGGATAAAAGCTCCCTAATGTCTTTGAAAATGCTAGGCGAGAGGTTGGCATTGCACTTTTGCATGGCCTTGTTGAAAAGTTTGGATTAGTTTTGAAAGACTAGTCTACTTAAAAGTCATTTTATCAGTTGGTAAAGTATAGTTGATTTGATTGAATGCATCTTTTGCTTTGTTGAATGATAATTCTATTTTATGTCCTAAATCCAATTTATTTTCTTGTTTGCAGTTAGATTTAAGCTGTTACAGCTGAGGGCCACCAAGGGTTACAGGTAGTTGTCACTGGTTGTTAGGTCTTAAAGAGAGACACCTGTGCTGGTTCATTTGACTGGAACAGTTTAATCCATTTAGTTTAATCTGGTTAATCTTAAGTGCCCGAAGAATTGTCATTCGGTAGAGAAGGGATTGAAATCACATTGTTAACTGTGGGTTTGCACAGATGCATTGGCCATTCTTTGTAAATGGAGTTGTGGATGACCATTGTCAGCTAGATGTTTCTGTAATCTGGTTTTCTGTAATATAGAAAGGATACTTCTTTTCCATGTGGTATGTGGTTGCATGATCCAAGAGTTCTGTCCCATACCTCACAAGGGACAAAGAACAGTCAGATTTGCAACTTGGAATCATATTATTAACAAGTTGGCCCCTTGATTTGCGTAAAATTATGCACCAGCCTCGAATCTCCAGTCTTAGCACTGGGTTATATGAAGTGTGCATTAGTCCTAAATTTTGTGGTGTACTAACTAGAAGATGTCGGAAATGATGAGAAGGTTATTTTCAGCCAGTGTGGTAACATACTTTATTATCGAAGAATGAAGGTAACAATCTTTTTCATTGTTAACAAAATTGAGTAAAAGAGGTTTAATAAGATTGTAGATCAACAGACATTTAGCTAAAGGGAAAAAATCAATTTGGCAAAACTAACCTAATTCAAAAATCGAAATGCCAGATTCTGAACCTATCAAAATCTTACAAGGTGTTTAGAAGGTAATGAGTTTTATAATAAATGCAATTTGGTTCTCCACATTTCTCCGATAACCTTCCTTGGCTGTGGATTTTCTGGTCCTCTGTCTCGCTGCCCAGACGTAAAATACAGCCATCCATCCCAGAAGCCAGTCAAGGTGGTTTTTATACGGTAAGGAAGCTTTCCGATAACCGACCATGTCTGAAATTGACAAAAGAAGATAAAACTTTCAAATATTAACAGAGATTAACTGCCATCATCATCAAAGACAGGTAGATGTTGAACTATATGGAATGGCAATATAGTCAATAAACCCAAAGTTATCTCCTTGCTTTCTTCAGGACATCAAATCGCATGTGAACCCCAAAATCTGGATTGCAGGGATGGCTTGTATAAAGAAAACATGATAATAAGTTTGTCACAGTCTCAATGCAACAGTTGCACACATAAGAAAACACAGTAATAAGTTGCATGCAGATTCAATGCAAGATGCAAGTTCTATTGACTGACCATTTATGTTCCTGGTAGTATTATATTACATTTACAGGGAAAAAATGAGTAAGAAACAAAATCATAGACTCGAATAGAATGAAACAGAAAGGATGGACAATGAATATCAAGTGGAAACCACATTCTTCTTGCTTACAGGCATTACAGTTGAGCATTTGATATATTGAAATGAACCCAAAATTTGGTAATAAAGAGAATACGAAATAAGAAGTGACTGCAGACACATATAGAAGCCACTGGTTGAGGAAAAACAAGGAAAATTTCGGCCAATGTGAAAGGACTGATTGATAAAACCATAAGGAGAAGCCCGTCTAGAAAAAGAGGAAAAACTTGTTTTAGTTCGAAGATGGGTGGAAAGAATGGAGCAGAGAAGAGATAAGCAAGATGGCAAATAAATTCAAGTTTGACATGTCCCTAGATAAACAGAGATCACTGTGACCTCTTATGGCCATGAGGCACATGGATAAAACACGCACCAAAAATAAACCAATACATTAATGAACATGCATTATATTTCACTTTGGAGGCCTGTAGTGATAGATGATTACCAGTGAGTCTAAGTGGAATTGAAAAACTTCTCCGACCAGGATCATCCTTTTGGTCACGGGGTGCTTTTCCGTTGTACCTCCTGTTATGACAATTGAATTATTGACAGTTACCCAAGCACACTCTATATGAGAGTTGGGCTTTGGCATTGGAGGTAACACTTTCCACTTCATTTCATCATCCAACATATAAACATCACCATAAACTACCTGAAACAAAAACGAAACAATCCCATCATAAAGGAGACATATAAATGATGCATACGAAACTAAAGTGGAACATTCATGAATATAAGTAATAAAACGGCATTTTTTATTCATCACACAAAGTTATATGTCAACTGTACCGTAGATACAAGTACTCTACGTATGAATGAAGCATACATCAGGAGCATCACAACATGGTCACAACCAATTCAAATGCAATAGCAACTGAAACACAATCATCATCTTATATACCTCATGCCTGCGTGAGCATTTGAAAATTGGAGACCCAGGTTTGGCCATGAAATCACCCTCTTGACCACCAACAACAAAAAGACGATCATTAAACACAAAGCAAGCCCTGTTAGAAAATTGATTTTCATGATCAGGAATTGCGATTCTGAATTTGAAATTATATTCCCATGGCACTAGAATCACATAGAAGTTTAAATCCTCCACGCTAGAAACTAATGACAGATATATAACATGAGGGAAGCCCACAAACCTATGTGGTCCACCACGAGGAATAGGTATTTCAGTCCTCCATGCTTTCTCCAATGCCTTTCCATCCTTTACTGCAATACTCCAGTGCTCCAATCCAGGTGTGTGGCGATTCTCTTTGCTGCCACCCATCACATGAAGGCGGCCCCTCCACAACTGAGTTGCTGGAGAATATCTGAAAACACTCCTGTTAAAATATTTCATCTATCTGACATAAAATCAGCAACTGATAGGATCCAATTATATACCTGGGAGATGGTAATGGGGGCATGCTGTCCCATTTCCTTGTCTCTGAGTCAAGAACAAATGTACGAGATGTAGGCCCTCTGCATTGAGGGCCATATTGTCCTGAAACTATATATATGTATCTCCCGTCGCTTACAACACCCAAGTGTGAATGCGCCATATCTTTTGGCATATCAAATCTGTCTACCCATTTGTTATCTGTGAAATTATATACATCTACATGAGAATGCACCTATTGAACAAAACACAGGCATAAACAGACCCATCAATTTTGAAATCACAGAAACAACATTCAATTGTTTAATTGGAAAGATTCAATGATGTGAAATCTAAGAGACTAACACCACAATTCAGAAGTTCAAAGATTCAGTTGTGAATTAATGCTCACATAGTCAAGACTGCCATATCCTGCAAAGACATAGAAGAGATTCTTAATCTGAATAGCTGCTCCATCAAGACGAGGCACTGGTGCTGATGGCATTTGCTCCCATTCTAAATCTGGCGCTGGTAGATCAGCAAATGTTGCCGACAGGAATCTCTCAGCATCCTGGCCCTTCTTATCTATCACAGCTACTGATTCTCTCTACAGACAGGAGATTCATGGTTAATTTACCAATACAAATTTGTAAGTCAAGGTTACATTCTTTTGGTGGGTACCACAGCAAAATGATTAACAAGAAGAACTTCACTATCAGAATCATAAAATAAAACAAAATAATTCAAAATATTTTATTTGAAACAAAAATTTCATTTAATTGTTTCACTTAAGGTGACATTCCCTTCTTTTCGAACTAAAACACTACATAAGAAAACACCATTTATCGATTCATTTCCTTGTATCAGTAACCTAACATAAGGAAAACAAAAAGCATAAGAACCCCACTTCCTAAATCCATTCGAACAAAAAAAAAAGGAAGGAATTTCTATCAAAACTAAAAAATTTAACATATGCAATACAAGAGGGAGAGAATCGGAACCTGTCGATCAATTTTGGTAGCATTAACATGTGGTATAACTACGACATCGGATTTCTCAAGAGCCCAGTTCGATGCGACGGCTAAATGTGCAGATGATGATGAAAAAGAAGAAGAAGAAGAAGCCCACATGAAATCAGCAATGAGTGCAGCTCCTAAAAGACCAAGAACACATAAAAACCAACATCCTGTTTTCGTGTATGTGTGCTTGTTGTGGTGATCAAACCTCGCCATTTTTTACACAAGTTCATGGATGGAACTAGCAATTGGTTATTTCTCGTTTTATATAATATATGTGAAATCAAAAGAGAGCAAGAGAATGCTTGAAGTTGAAGGAGAAAATCTCAAGCAGCACAAGAGTTGGGCGCCAACAGTTTTTTGTTTACTTTCAGTTCCGCAGTTTTGTTTCGGCACATGTTTGGACCTGTGCTTGTGCTCCGTTTGTCGCCTCACTGTAAGGATAATTTCACTCCAGTCCAGATATTTCCATATTTTAACTATTATCTTTGTAGGTTTTTTTTTTTTTGAAAATAACATTTAAAGATAGAATAAACATTTGGTTGCTGAATTTTAGTAAAATTACAATGATAGATCACCAATAAGCGCCTCTCACCCAATCCGATTACAAATTTACCATTTACTAGTTTAAGGCTCAATGAGAAGAAGATAACACACACATCTTATTTAACAAAACATCTCACATCGCATTCTTAAACTATTTTATAAGTTTTGGTTCTCCTAATTAACTAGATGTGTTTTGGGTTGTAAGGTCTAATAACAAAATCATAACAGGCTGTGTACCCAAAATAAACAATGTTTATTTAATTATTGGGTTTGGATTGTTACATAATTCACAAAAAATTATGATACACTGTATATTTAAAACACATTATATCTACTTAATTGTTGGGCTTGAACTGGTAAATATCCAATGAAAATTATTTTAACCCTGTGAGAAGAACCAAGGAAGCAACATGGCATGTTTATGTTGTTGGTGGAGCTTTTCATTTTGCATTTTTGATATGATACAATGACTGGTTAAATAACCAATGGGAAATTATTCTTTTGTTTTTTTTTTCCTATGAGAAGAACCAAGGAAGCAATGTGGCATGCTTGTAGGTGGAGCTTTTCATTTCACATATTTGATATACACTCACTTGACACAAATCAGATATAAAATTATGACGGAGTTTAGGTTAGGTTGGTCAAAATTGATACAATTATTAGAATGAGTCAAATTCAAATCATTTATTTAACAAATGTATCGAGTTTAGATTTTGATATGATAATTCTTTAATGTGATGATCAACAATTTGATTAACTATAATATAATGACCTACTTTTCATTCAACAAAATTATGTTATATTTGCTATATTTAAAAAAAATGAATTTTAAACAAAATTAGTTAGAGTTTGAGTTAGTTATACCATAAATAATTTAGACAATGTATTAAAAACATGTTAAACGAGTGAAATTTGACACAATAATAAATAACTAGGGTTAGTGTCTAAAAAATATTGAATTGATTAATAGCCAACATAGTTTTTAACTTTAAAATGGCAAAATGGTATGTTAGGGTTGTCACCTCCTTCAGTTACCAAAAAGAAAATAAATCTTATGAATTTCTGCCTGAGTGTCTAGCTAGGTTTAGGATAAAAGTATGGATAAAGTAAAATCTTCCTTGTGCTTGGCAATGTAAAATAGTTACTGATTCGAAAAACATGATAGTAATTAATTCAATGCAACGATATGGGGACAACTTTTTTTTGTGGTTAATAATTAAAAGAAGAAACACATTTTAACTAAGACCCCCGACATTGGCTTGTGCAGCTGAAGATGATGGCCTTCGCAGCCTCCTTTATCGCTTCTTTGGAAGTCTCTCTCTTCTGCTTAGCTTCCAACTTGTAATGTCTGTCTGTGTATATATGCACTAATAAAAGCAAACTATAACGTGTCTCCGAGTGGTCACTTCATCGAACTTGTCCAAATTATACATACTTTCCACATTTGTGTGTCCATTTGGCTTGAAAATGTTGTCTCCACACAAATATATTTTTTGACCAATAAGTGTATCACATCTCTCTCTTCTCAACTCCAAATCATTAACTCGTAACATTAATTCATGTGTGCATGAGCATTTGTTATCAAAAAAGGGACACTTCATTTTCACTCATGTCACAATTATCTATGCGTCCACAACGTACATTCGGATAAATTCAATTGGCCAGAAAATGTTTTCTGTGCTTGATCATTTACGTTTACTGTACTGGGCATCACAGATAAATATAAGTACTCCCCTTTTAGTTATTGAAAAAAATTATGTACACGAATATTCTTTTCCAAAGGAAGTAATAAATAAGGCGGCCTTTAGAAATAGTAACATCAAGCAACTCAGCAAAACTTAACAACATTATTCTTTAAAATACGAAAATACTGAAACTTTGGTCCTCATAATTCCATACAACAATCAAAGAGAGTCAACCACTCCTTGCACACATGTAGATAGACAGACGGATAAGAGAGACTCATGCATCTCCTTGCATGCATCATTTATACTCATAAATTAGCCACTTCATTCTCATTCGTATCAATATCATTTACGATTTATCAAATATGGATAGGTCTTACTAACTTTAAAAATATTCTCTAAAGAAGATCAAGTTACATTTATTAGCAATGTGCATTCAACTCCCATTTTTGGTTGTTACCAAAAAATGAAAGCATTTACAATGGACTCCCCACATTTTAAAGTGATAGCATTAATGTGATTGTTCGTTGATGAGGCCCTAGATAGGGCTGTGTTCGTGTAGGTAAGTGTTCAGGAGTGGCCCAATTGGGCTTAGAGGTATGATATTGATTTTTCATTTACTGAAACTATTGGCGCATTTTCATTATCCCTATAAAAACATACTTGAAATAAAATTACAGATAAGAACATATAAGAATTAAATATATATGCTTTTTTTTTATAATCATTTCTTTAATTTTCTACCTCTTACTTCTATTTAACTAAAATAGATCACACAAATTTAGAATAATCATTGTTCTTTTTCTATTTCTTATTTATTATATATTCCTGCATTTATGATTACTTTCAAATTATAATTTAAAATATGTATGATTTAAGCTATTGATTAACATTAAAAAATTTATCACTTAGAAATTTTTTTAATTGCTTGTAGGGTTACAATAAAATTGCAAAAGAAATGAGAAATAGAACAATGCTACTTTTAGTTTTAACAATTAAAAACTAAATGAAAAAAAGTAAATGAGTGTATTGAGAAAAAAAAAAAGAAAAAAGAAAGAGGATATTACATTCATGCCTCTCACTCTCAATGATTCTGCATGGCAAACTAAAAAGTTTAGTATTTGTGGAATTGACAAAAAATGGGCACCTATGTGCTGATTGTTAGTTGATGAGGCCTTCGAGCTATGGTCGTGTAGGTAAATAGTGGGCTCATAGAAGGTGCTCAGAAGTGGCTCTATTGGGCTTGGAGATCTGGTAATAGTTTTACGTGCGTGCGTGTGTATATATATATGTATGTATATAAATGAACCGTTTGATGCATGTAAATTTTTAATATAGCACTTTAAAAAGTAATCATAAAAATAAACTTCTGCAGCGTACAGTATCTTCGATTCAGTCAATTGTAAAAGTAATTTAAAACAAATTCGATAAAAAAAATTACAAAACCCGAATGTCAGACACTCAGACTCAGACTCAGACTATTCCTTAATTACCCTCGCTACTGAATACTATGTATCCGATAAAGTTTTTATTTTAAAAGAATGGCCATAAGGGGAGTTTGATCCTCCAATGAAAGATCATTTACCAACCTAATTCTTATTACTATCATGATTACTCTACCTTAACCTTACTTTAAAAAATAAATAGAGGTAATGCTCTAATTGCTACTTTCGCGACATATATTATATATAAAAGAAAATGATATAGTTCGTGGGTGCTGAGGTCACTGGTTTAGTCTGTAAAATTCATTGAGTTAATAGCCAGTTCAATTGATAAATTTAAGAAAGAAAAAAAAGGCAAATGAATAAGGATTTAGTTACTAATAGATAGTATCTTGATATGGTCATCTAGAAAATGATTTTCTTAGTATTTTATTCTTAAGGTTATTTATATTTTTTTTGAGTTGTCATCATGGTTTGATTTGACCAACTAATTTAAATCGTTATCATAATTCGTTTTAACTAAGTAAAAATAATTATTGTGCTTATATAATTTGAGTGGAACATGGGTTCTATTGTGCTCGTAATTTTTAGGTTCAAGTTCTGTAAGTTAGTATTTAAACTAGTTTCAATGTCAATAATAGTAGGCTAATATTTTATTTGACAATTGAGTATTTGTTATTGGCGGTATTTGTTACTTTAAGGTACCAAAAACATATTTATGGAGATTAGGACTTTCTCGAATTAACTCATTTATCACTTGTTCCTTTTTATTTTGTACAATTTGTGCCTATAACATTTGCAATGACAATCCAAAAAATAATTTTTTTTTAGTAATTTTATTCTTAGGTTATCTTTATCTCTTTCGAGTTGTTATTGTAGTTTATTTTGACTACGTTAAAATAATTCTTGTGCTTACATAATTCTAGAGAACATGGGTTCTACTGTGCTTATAATCTTTCTGTCCAAGTTAAGCTAGTATTTACATTAGCATCGATGTCAATATTTTACTTGGCAATTGGGTAGTTGTAATTAGAGGTATTTGGTCCCTCAAAGTACTAAATACATGTTTATGGAGGTTTGGATTTTCTTGAATTAACTCATTTATCATTTATTCTTTTTATTTTGTCCGATTTCCCCTTGTAGTTAATTTGTGTCTATAACATTTGCAGTGATAATCTAAAAAAAATTTTTTAAGTAATTTTATTCTTAAGTTATCTTTATTTCTTTTTAGTTATTATCTTAGGTTATTTTGACTACGTAAAAATAGTTGTTGTGCTTACATAATTCTAGAAAACATGGGTTCTATTGTGCTTATAATCTTTAGACCCAAGTTCTGAAAGCTAGTATTTAAACTAGCAACAATATGAATAATGGTAGGTTGAAACATTTTATTTGGCAGATAGATAGTTGCAATTGGAGGTATTTGGTCCCTCAAAATACCAAAAACATGTTTATGGAGGTTTGGGTTTCCTCGAATTAACTCATTTATCACTTGTTCCTTTTATTTTGTTTAATTTCTTGTTGTAGAAAATTTGTGCCCATAACATTTGCAATGAAAATAATTTTTTAAGTAATTTTATTATTAAGTTATTTGTATCTCATTTGAGTTGTTATCGTAGTTTATTTTCACCAAATCAAAATAGTTGTTGTGCTTCTATTGTGCTTATAATCTTCATGTTCAAGTCCTATAAGCTAGCATTTAAAGTAGCATCTATTTCAATAATGGTAGGTTGAATTATTTTATTTGGCAGATAGATAGTTGCTATTGGATGTTTTTGGTCCTTCAAAATACCCTAAAACATGTTTATGAAGGTTTGGGCTTCCTTGAATCAATTCATTTATCACTTGTTCTTTTTACTTTGTTTGATCACCCATTGTAGACAATTTGTATCTATAACATTTGCAATGATAATCTGAAAAATAATTTTTAAGTAATTTTATTATTAGGGTATCCTTATCTCTTTTGAGTTCTTGGTTTATTTAGTAGTAGTGCTTGCGTAATTATAGGGAACACGAGTTCTATTGTACTCATAATTTTTAAGCCCAAGTTCTGCAAACTAATATTTAAACTAGCATCAATATTAATAATGGTAGGTTAAAATATTTTATTTTGTAGCTGAGTAGTGATAATTGAAGGTATTTGGCCCCTCAAAATACTAAAACATGTTTGTGAAAGTTTGGGATTTCTCGAATTAACTCATCTATCATTTGTTCTTTTTATGTTGTTTGATTATCCATTGTTGACGATTTGCGTCTATAATATTTGCAATGATAATCTGAAGAAAAAAATTTTAAGTAATTTTTTTGTTTACAATTACAATGATAATCTAAAAAAATAATAAAAGTAATTTTATTCTTAGGTTATCTTTATCTCTTTTGAGTTTTTATTTTAGTTTATTTTCATTAAGTAAAAATAGTAGTTGTGCTTACATGATTCTAGGGAACATGTGTTCTATTGTGGTCATAATCTTTAGGCCTAAGTTCTGTAAGTAAGTATTTAAACTAGTATTAATGTCAATAACAGTAAGGAGAAGTCGTTGGCCCCTCAAAGTATCAAAAACATGTTTGTGGAGGTTTAGGATTCCTCGAATTAACCTATCTATTAGTTGTTATTTTTATTTTTATTTTTTTGATTACTCGTTGTAGATAAATTGTGTCTATAACATTTGCAAAGATAATTTGAAATTTTTTTCAAGTAGTTTTATTCTTAGGTTATCTTTATCTCATTTGATTTGTTATCATAGTTTATTTCGACTAAATAAAAATAATTGTCATTCTTACATAATTATGGAGAACATGGGTTCTATTGCACTCATAATTATTAGGTTCAAGTCTTATAAGCTAGTATTCAAAATAGCATGAATATCAATAATGATAGGCTAAAATATTTTATTTGGCAATTGAATAGTTGTAATCGGCAGTGTTTGGTCCTTCAAATTAGCAAAAATATTTTTATGGAAATTCCAATTTCCTCAAATCAACTTATTTATCACTTGTTCATTTTATTTTGTTTGATTTCCTGTTGCTGACAACTTGTATCAATAACATTTACAGTGATAATCTAAAAAATAATAAAAATATTTTTTAAGTAATTTTATTCTTAGGTTATATTTATCACTTTTGAGTTCTTATCTTAGTTTATTTTGACTAAGTGAAAGCAGTAATTGTGCTTACATAATTCTAGTGAATATGGGTCCTATTGTGCTCATAATATTTAGGCTCAAGTTCTGTAAGCAATTATTTAAACTAGCATCAATGTCAATAATAGTAAAATGAAATATTTTATTTGGCAGCTAAGTAGTTGTAAGTGGAGGTATTTGGTCCCTAAAAGTACCAAAAACATGTTTGTGGAAGTTTGAGTTTCCTTGAATTAACCCATTTATCACTTTTTTTTTAAATTTTTATTTGATTGCCTATTGTACACAATTTGTTTCTATAATTTTTGCAATGATAATATGAAAATAACTTAAGTAATTTTATTCTTAAATTATCTTTATCTCATTTGACTTGTTATTGTAGTTTATTTTGACTAAGTAAAAATAGTTGTTGTGCCTACATAATTCTAAAGAACATGGATTCCACTATGCTCATAATCTATAGGCCTATGTTCTGTAAGTTAGTTTTTAAACTGGCATAAATGTCAATAATGGTAGACTAAAATATTTTATTTGGCAAGTGAGTAGTAGTAATTAAAGGTATTTGGTATCTCAAAGTACCAAAAACATGGTTATGAAGGTTTGTATTTCCTTAAATTAACTCACTTATCACATATTCTGTTTATTTTGTCTGATTTCCCCTTGTAGACAATTTGTGAATATAACATTTGCAATGATAAGTTAAAAATTAAATTTTTAAGTAATTTATTCTTAGGTTATCTTGATCTCATTTGATTTTTTTCTTTTTTTATTATGGCTAACTAAAAGTAGTTATTGGGACTACGTAATTCTAGGAAATATTTGTTCTAGTGTGTTCATAATCTCTAGGCCGAAGTTCTGTCAACGAATATTAAAACAAGTGCCAATGTCAATAGTGATAGGCTAAAATATTTTATTTGCCAACTAGGTCACTGTAAGTGGAGGTATTTGGTCCCTGAAAGTACCAAACATATGTTTATGGAGATTTGGTCTTCCTAAATTAACCCATTTATCACTTTTTTAAAAAAAATTTTGTTTGAGTACCACTTGTATGCAGTTTTTATTTATAAAATTTGCAACGATAATGTGAAAAATAATTTTTAAATTAATTTTATTATTAGGTTTTCTTTATCTCATTTGAGTTATTATCATAGTTTATTTTGACTAAGTAAAAATAATTGTCGTGCTTACATAATTCTGGGGAACATGGGTTCTGTTGCGCTCATAATCTTTAAGTCCAAGTCTTGTAAGCTTGTATTTAAACTAGCATCAATGACAATAACGATAGGCTGAAATATTTTACTTGGCAACTGAGTAGTTGAAATTGGAGGCATTTGGCCTCTCAAAGTAACAAAAATATGTTCATGCAGGTTGCGGTTTCCTCAAATTAACTCATTTATCACTTGTTTATTTTATTGTGTTTGATTTTCCATTGTAGACAACTTGTGTTTATAACATTTGCAGTGATGGTGTAAAAAATTATTTTTATTATTTTTTAGATTCTCATTGTAAATGTTAAAGTAATTTTATTCTTAGGTTATCTTTATCTCTTTTGAATTCTTATCTTAGTTTATTTTGACTAATGTTAGGGAACATGGGTTTTATTGTGCTCACAATCTTTAAGCGGAAGTTCTGTAAGCTAGTATGTAAACTAGCATCAATGTTAATAATTGTGGACTGAAATATTTTATTTAGCAATTGAGTAGCTATAAGTGGAGGTACCTAGTCCCTTAAAGTACCAAAAACATGATTTTAGAGGTTTGAGTTTTCTCAAATTAACTTATTTATCACTTGTTTTTTTTATTACCGGTTGTAGACAAATTGTGTCTATGACATTTGTAATGATAATCTAAAAATAATTTTTTAATTAATTTTACTCTTAGGTTATCTCTATTTCATTTGAGTTTTTATCATAGTTTATTTTGACTAAGTAAAAATAGTTGTTGTGCTTACATAATTCTAAGGAACGGAAGTTCTACTATGTTCATAATTTCTAAGCCCAAGTTCTGTAAGTTAGTATTCAAATCGACATCAATGTCAATAATGGTAGGTTGAAATATTTTATTTGGTGAGTGAGTGGTTATAATTGGAGGTATTTGAAACCTCAAAGTAGTTTATCAAGGTTCGGGTTTACTCGAATCAACTCATTCATCACTTGTTCTTTTTATTTTGTCTAATTTTCTGTTGTAGACAATTTGTGTTGGTAACAATTGCAATGCTAATCTAAAAAACAACTTTAGAAGTAATTTTATTCTTAGGTTATCTTTATCTCTTTTGAGTTCTTCTCTTATTTTATTTTCACTAGGTAAAAGTAGTTGTTTTGCTCATATAATTATAGGGAACATTAGCTCTATTGTGTTTATAATCTTTAGGCTCAAGTTCTATAAGCTAATATTTTCACTGGCATCAATACGTGCAATGGTACATTGAAATACTTTATGTGGTAACTGAGTAGTGGTAATTAGAGGTATTTAGTCTCTCAAAGTACCAAAAACATGGTTATGTAGATTTGAGTTTTCTCAAATTAACTCATTTATAACTTGTTCTTCTTATTTTGTTTGTAGACAATTTGTGTCTCTAACAGTTACAGCGATATTCTAAAAAAATATTTTTTTATATAAGTTTATTCTTAAGTTATCATTATCTTTTTTGATTTCTTATCTCAATTTACTTTGACTAATTAAAAGTAGATATTGTGCTTGCATAATTCGAATGAACATGCATTCTATTGTGCTTATAGTCAGTATATTCAAGCCCTATAAGATAATATTTAAACTAGCATTAATTTCAATAATGGAGGGTAGAAATATTTTATTTGACAACTAACTAGATGTCAGTGGAGGTACGTGGTCCCTCAAAATACCAAAAACATGCTTATGGATGTTTGAGTTCCTCAAATTAATCTATTTATCACTTGTTCTTTTTATTTTGTTTCATTACCCATTGTAGACAATTTGTATATATAACATTTGCAATGATAATATGAAAATAATTTTGTAAGTAATTTTATTCTTACATTATCTTTATCTCATTTGACTTGTTATTATAGTTTATTTTGACTAAGTTAAAGTAGTTGTTGTGCTTACATAATTCTAGAGAACATGGGTTTTATAGTCTCATAACTCTAAGCCCAAGCTTTGTAAGCTAGTATTTAAACCGACATCAATGTCAATAATGGAAGGCCAAAATATTTTATTTGGCAAGTGAGTAGTTTTAATTGGAGATATTTGGTCCCTCAAAGTACCAAAAACATGTTTATGGACGTTCAGACTTCCTCGAATTAACTCATTTGTCACTTGTTCTTTTTAGTTTGCCTGATTTTCCGTTGTAAATAATTTGTCTACAACATTTGTAGTAATAATCTAAAAAATATTTTTTTTTATGTGATTTTATTCTTAGATTATCTTTATCTCTTTGAGTATTTATCTTAGGTTATTTTAAGCAAGTGGTTGTTGTGCGTACATAAGTCTTGGAAACATGGGTTCTATTTTGCCTATAATCTTTAGTCCCCAAGTTCTATAAGCTAGTATTTAAATCATCATTAATGTCGATAATGGTAGGCTGGAATATTTTATTTGGCAAGTGAGTAGTTGTAATTGGAGGTATTTGGTCTCTCAAAGTACGGAATACATGTTTATGGACATTTGAGTTTCCTTGAATTAACTCATTTATCACTTGTTTTTTTTATATTTTGTCTAATTTCTTGTTGTAGACAATTTGTGTCTATAACATTTGCAATGATAATCTAAAAATTAATTTTTTAAGTAACTTTATTCCTAAGTTATCTTTATCTCTTTTGAGTTCTCATCATAGGTTGTTTTGACTAAATAAAAGTCATTATTGTGCATGCATAATTGTAGCGGGCATTTATAGGCCCAAGTTCTGGAAGCCAGTATTTAGACTAGTATTAATGTCAACAACAATAGGCTAAAATATTTTATTTGGCAATTGAGTAGTTGTAATTTGAGGTATTTGGTCACTTAAAGTACCAAAAACATGTTTATAGAGGTTATAGTTTCTTCAAATTAACTCATTTATCATTTGTTCTTTTTATTTTGTTTGATTTCCTATCGTAGACAATTTGTGTCTATAACACCTGCAACATTACTCTAAAAAAATAATTTTTTTAAGTATTTTATTCATAGGTTATCTTTATCTCTTTTGCGTTTTCATCTTTAATTATTTTGACTAAGTAAAAGTAGTTGTTGTGGTTACATATTTATAGGAAACTGGGGTTCTATTGTATGGTCAATCGGCCAAAGTTTTGTAAATTAGTATTTATAATTGCAGCAATATCAATAATGATATGTTGAAATATTTTATTTGGCAGCTAAGTAGCTGTAATTAGAGGTATTTGGTCCCTCAGGCTATGTTTGGGAGATATGATTAAGTGTATGATTGGACTAATTATTGGGACAAAATATTAATACCATGTTTGGCATGCTCACTTGGATTGGGCTAATGTACTAAATTCAAATTTTAATCTTAAATTCATGGGATTGTCGATCCTAATTCTCATGTGGGTTTAGTTGGGACTAGATAATGTCAAGAAAAATATTTGTCCATTTATAATATCTTCCATAATTTATCACACCATTTTATTTTATAACTTAAAAATTATTTATTCATTTATTGTTTTTAATTAAGTAATTTATTTTTTAATCATGATTTACTTAAAAATTATTAATTAATTTATTATTTGAATAATTTTATTTAATGAACTGATATAACTCTTTTGAAATAACCTATAATTTAAATAATTTATACTTCTTTATTTGTGTGTGAGTGTATATATTTCTTATTAGTTTTATTTTCAATTAATTATAATATTTCTTGTTAAATATCTATAAATAGTTGATATTTAAATTCAAACATTAATGTAAATACTATTTAATTTTATGTAAATTTAATTTAGCATGATCTAATCTGATACCATACCGAACACAAGTCAACACTATATACAATCCAACCTAATTTAATCCATTTTAATGTAATCCAATTCTAATAGTTAGTCTAATCCAATCCTGTATGCCAAATATAGCATCAAAGTACTAAAAATATATTTTGAAATTTGGGTTTCCTTGAATTAACCCATTTATCACTTGTTCTTTTTATTTTGTTTTATTTCCCATTGCAGACAATTTGTGTTTATAACACTTGATATGATAATCTAAAAAATAATTTTATTCTCATGTTATCTTTATCTCTTTTTAGTTCTTAATTTATTTTCACTAAGTGAAAGTGGTTGTTGTGCTTACATAGTCCTACATAACATGGTTCTACTGCACTCATAATATTTAGATCCAAGTCCTGTAAGTTAGTATTTAAACTAGCATCAATGTCAATAATGGCAAACTGAAATATTTTATTTGGCAATTGAGTAGTTGTAATTGGAGGTATTTAGTTTCTCTAAGTACTAAAAACATATTTACAGAGGTTTTGGTTTTCTCGAATTAACACATTTATCGCTTGTTCTTTTTTATTTTGTTTGATTCCCCGTTGTAGACAATTCGAGTTTGTAACATGTACGATGATAGTCTAAAAACTAATAAAAATAAGATAAAAGGACATCTACACCCCCAGATCTTGTGAAAATGATCACCAACACCCCCAAGATTTCAAAAAGGAACACTAAGACCCCCTTTAGACTATTAACCCTTTACCACTATTATTCCACCAAAGTTGATTTGAAAATTTATAATAAATACAAATACTATATAAAATGTAATTTATATAGTAGACTAACAATATTAAAATATTTTGATATTTTAATGAATTTAAATATGTAAATTATTATATTTATTTTAATAATATAGTTTTTTATTGTATAGATTTTAAATAAATATTTGCATTAATTACATTTTACAATAAAAAAAATCTCACATGCTAATAATGTTAAAATTATATTCTAGAATATTCAAAATAATTTAAATTTTAATATATTAATTTTAATGTTATGATTCTATTTATTATAAAATTTTCTTTAATATAATAAAAAATATCTAATAGATTGTAAATATTAAAATATTTGTTAAATATTGAAATTTTTTCAATATATATATATTGTTAAATTTTTTAAATATTATATTTCTATTTATTATAAAACATTAGAGATTTTTTTTGGGATAATAGCAATAAACGGTATTATCATTAAAAAGGAGTTTTGGTGCCCATTTTTAAAATTTTGAGGGTGTTGATGACTATTTCCTCGAACTTTAGGGATGTGGATGTCTTTTTTCTTAAAAATATTTTTCTAAATAATTTTATTCTTAGGTTATGTTTATCTCTTTTGAATTCATATTTTAGTTTATTTTAACTAAGTAAAAGTAATTTTTGTGGCATAATTCTAGAGAATATAGATTCTATTGTGCTTACAATCTTTAGGTCATTTGAAACCTAGTCAACCAATGGTAGTTGGCAAAGAGCAAAGAAGAGTAATGGTGTCGCAGTGGGGAATCAATGGGAACAAATGGAGGTTCTTCAATTCTTTTGATTGACTCCATTGAATGCATGTTGGGTTGGAGAGAGCTAAAGTTGGTGATGAAAAATACAATGATTAAGGGACAGTTGAGAAGACTTTTGCTTCAAAAATTTTACCCTTGAGGACAAGTGTATTTTCTAAAGGGAAGGGAATGATATAATTTTTTTTAAAAAATAATTTTTCTAATAATTTTATTCTTAGGTTATCTTTTCCTCTTTTGAGTTGTTAATATAATTTATTTTGACTAAGTAACATGGATTTTATTATGCTTATACTCTTTAAGTTAGTAAGTTAGCATTTAAACTAAGATTAATGTAAAAAACAATAGACCGAAATATTTTTTTTTCGCAATTGGATAGCTGCGGTTGGAGATATTTAGTCCCTTGAATTACTAAAAAAACATGTTTATAGAGGTTTAACCATTAAGGTTTGTTTTGTTTGATTTCCTCGAATTAACTCATTTTTTGTTTTGTTTGATTTCCTGTTGCAGACAATTTATACCTATAGCATATATCCTCATTATGGATCTGATCTACAAAGTTAAAATAAAATGATTAATAAATTAATTGTGCTTTAACCATTAAGGTTAGACCTTAACTTCCAATTGCTCTTTATATTCTTATATCCAAATCAGAGACTGACCTTCGTTACTTTTATTATTGTTAAATGTTACAATTTACCTTAAAAAAAACTAAACTTATTAATAAAGGATGGTAAATTTCTAAGCCCTTACTCATGAAATAATAACAGTAACAATCAAATGAAATTTTTTTCCAAACCAAGCACAACTTTCGGGGGTAAAAATATAAAAAAATAGTTGTTATTTTGAAGAGAACAAAAGGGTTACAATCAATAAAATCTTACAATTTAAAAGCACATCATTATAATTTATAAATGTACCTGAGCTATAGCAACTTACTGATCCAATAATAAAATTAAAAGGGCGGTTCATGCACGCTACATGATATTGTGAGAATTTTGTGAAGAAGAATCAGAGGATGAGCAGCCTGATATGTACGTACATCTATACAGCCAATTAAAGAATCTCATTTCAATCAGAAAGCATCCGATCCCCAAGGAAAAGTCGCTGGTGATGAGCCGAAACGTATTGTAAAACAAGCTAATGAAAATAAACAATCTCCTGCTAAGCATCAGCAAAGAAATTAAGGTTGATACTGACCCGAAAAGAAATTTAAGTATGGGTTAGGCAAAATATTTAATGTTTATAATTACTGACTGGCTCGATTGATAGCTAGTAAGATCGCTTGCGGTGCTGTCATTAATCGAGCGATGAAAGACCGCTGATTGATATAATCACACGAAAGAAATATATATAAGGAATTGTAAATTTTTTAAAATATCTGTTTTTAAGCAGAAATAAATAAAATGACGTTGTTTTGTCTGAGTTTAATTCTTTTATTTTTTGGTCTTATACCTCACCTACAAACGACGTTATTTTAAATGAGTTTTTATCAAAATCTAGCTAATGTTGAGTTCCCAAATCATTTTCCATACATAAAATTCAATCATTCAACTGGGAATCGCCGGGTTCAAAATCCTTTCCAAATGAACAACGAGATCATGCCATGTATCTTATTAATACATCTGGACTCCAATCTAATTGGTCGGGATAGGCCAATCATATCCCCTCAAGATTAATGAATGATGATTGGACCATTTGTTCTCAGAAATTAAAGAAGTCACACGTGATTGGATAAATTTCAAAAAGGAAAATTTTCAGGAAACGAATATCAAACCGATAAGCCCAAAATAATAGTACCACGTGGCTGCCAATCCCATCAAATGACGCTACAAATCTCTCCCTAGATCCACGTCTTCATCGGACCGTCCACGCGTTTTCATCGACTTATGCAACGAGCGCCATAAACCCCACTCTGAACCACGAGCGTGAAACAAACGTGCGGCAAGAAGTGACTGTACAATGTTCTCCACGCGCGTAAAAGAGAGTGGAATATTAAAGGCACCTGTTGTTTTGGTAGCAAGATGAAGATGTTGTCTGGTAATAAGAGTCCACCACGTTGCACTTTCTCGAAGCTGCCTAAAAGTGTTTTCATTTAAAATTTTTATTTTATTTTAAAAATTTGACACAACAGCAACAGCGCGTTATTCTCAAGGACCAAAAGCCCAGGTATACCATTCTGTCGGTCAGTGCTGGGTACGTTCTGATTTCTCAATGGCTGAGACGTGGGACCAGGGCTAACGTTCGATTACGTGGTATCATGCTACTTTGGGAGTGGGTCCCATGAAAAATAGAGAGGTCTCCCTACAGCTGCGAGTGTTGCCCTAGACACGTGGTGCTATCGCAAATGTATGTACTCTCTTTTGCATGATCATGACTGCTATCTGAGCTTCTCTTTTTCTCCTTTCTCAGTGTCTCCGCAAAAGTGAAAGAGAGAGAGAGAGAGAGATAGAGCTGAAATGGAAGGTAAAGGGGGTGGTGGTGGGACTGGTAACTGGTGCATGCTAAGATGCCCTGGTGGTGCGCATGATAGAACGGGTATCGATCGGATGATGCTCGGATTCCGTCCGATTGCACCGAAACCGATGACCGGAGGGAGTACTGGTTCGGGTAACTTGTTAAGCGACAACAAGAACCTGGTGATTAGTAGTAAGAGATCCAAAAGAAAGTACGTTAGGGTTCGAAAGAATAATTATATTTACAGATCAAGAAAGAACAAGAAAGCTGATCATGGAGGATGTGAAAGTAAAGATGAGATTGTGACGTTACAGTTGTTGCCTGAGAAAGAGAAAGCTGTCGACGATTCGGAGGATTCAACGAGAAGATCATCATCAGAATCTTGGTGGTGCAATATCGACACGGGTGGTTGTACGGTAAGAGAAAACGTGCAGGTGTCAAGGACGAATGAAGGAGAGACGGACATGTGGCTAGGGTTTGGAGGTATGGTGAGAGATCAGACGGTGGTGGTGGAGTCATGGGTGACAGTGGAGAGCGCGTCGGGGGCATGCATGGAAGAAGGGAGAGGGTTTGGGAGTCGTGAGGACGTGGAGATAATGAAGAATCTAGAGAACGACACGTGTCCGGGGTTTGTATCGGATGGCCTAAGTTATAAGGTTATGTGGGTGAATGAAGCGTACAAGAAGATGGTGACGATGGTGAGGAAAGAAAACGACGTCGTCGTATCAGCTGGGAGCGTAGTAGTAGTGATGGTTTCGTTGGTGATGAAAGTGAAGTTGCCGCGTTTTTTCACTTCGTTAACGTGCAGGGTTAGAGTAGAGTACGCGTGGCAGAATGAGAAGTACTCGAAGATATTACCTTGTGATATTTGGAGAATGGAGTGTGGAGGGTTTGCATGGAGACTCGACGTTGATGCTGCGCTCAGTTTGGGTCGTTGACGAAACTCATGAAAACCAATAATCAGGTACATCAATGTGCTGAATGGTCAAATCCCAAATGTGCAAAGTAATCTCGGTAAAGAAAAATTAACACAAAACAAAATTAAGTTGGCATAATTAGATTATAATCAGATGCCATTACGACCACTAAGTTTTGTTTACGTGTGTGTGTATGTGTATATATATATACACAAAGACTGATATAAAATAATCCCAGAAATCGGGGAATGTGATGTGGGAAGATGGGGGATTTGTTGATTGGAGTATGTATAAGAGATAAGTACATGGGTATAATTAATTAAAGTTGTTTGCTAATCGTTCATAGGCAGAGAGAGCGGTGCTGAGGGAAAAGGCAATTGTGAAAACAATAACTAAATGAAAGTCTAAACAGAGAACTGAAGAGCAAAAAGAGAAACATTGGTAACATCAGTCAATACATGTAGCATTTAGACAATTAATGCCACTACAACTAATAATAAGCTACAAAAAGTTAATAATGTGCCAGCACAATTATGTAAATGCAAACTATATGCTAAGCTCATTTCGAATACAATTACCATCACAAATAATAATATTTTGTATCAATATTATTTCTTAACAAATACAATTTATTCTGTTGCTGCCAGGTTGGATAGAGGGGTCCAAGTTGAGTTGGAATTATAGTCCGCTTGTTGTTGATAGCTAACTAGTTAATGAAGATGTTGTCCTTACTTTTTGGAACGGTCGGTCGAGTCCACCGTGCTTCATGCACAAACTTAAAACACGTCATAGCTGAAGGGGCAAATGACATAAAGTTTACAAATCGTACGATAAATAAAACTGATAAGGGTTTAAAATAAGCTCATTTAATTAATTTTAGTTTGTTTAAAAGTCAAATTAGAAAGGCAAACCTAGCTTGTAATATAGCTCTACTTGCAAAAATAATAAGTTTCATTTTTAAGACGGGGTATAGAAAATTGACTAGGGTTTTTGGAGAATAGCTTGAGAGTTTGTATTTTGTGGGAGCTAATATCTACTAGGGGAGAAAATTTATGTGGGATAGATTTAATAGGACCATCCACTGGTGGGCCTAATATAACTGCAGTTAAAACAAAATTTATAAGATGACAACAAAAACAAGGAACGACAGTTGTACGTTAGCGACAATGGTTGCGTTCAAGTCTATTACGGATCAGGGATTTGGGTTGATTTTTTTTTTTATTCTCTCATCCTGATCAAATTAGAATTAGAGAAGAAATTTTCTTTTTAGTGATAAAAGATAATGATAAAAAAGAGATATTAAGTTTCTAAGAAACTGAGAAACATTAAACATAAATGGATTAAATAATGACTAACATAGATGAATTAAAGATAAGAATTATCTGTTTAAATAATATAAACGAAAAGTTACTGATTAGAATGTGAAAATCATTGGAAATAATAAGAAAAGAATTTTAATAGTATGTATTTAGAAATGGGGCTTGATGAGATAAAAATTGAGACGTAATAGCTCTAGCCATCCATTAAGACCAAATTTTAAGAAGTCTATAACACTTCAAGATAGTTTAAATAGCCCATGCATTTTTAAAAGAAAAAAGGTTAATTTCGCATTACTCCCTTTGTTAATTAATTATCTTCAAGTCACCTTTCACTTTTAAAAACCTCAAATTTACCTTTCACTTTTGTTAAGTAGACAAAAAAAAAAAAAATCAACCCCCATCCAGTTTTTCTTATCTTTTGACTAAATATAAGGTAATTTGAGTTTTTTTAAAATAAAAAGGATGATTTAAAGATAATCAATTTACGGGAGGTAATTTAAAATTTATCTTATGAATATTTTGACCACACTTTTTATGTAAATCCACCTCACTTCTAAAAATATTTACAACAAGAATAAATTTTTATAATTAATTAATTAATTAAATCATTCTTATAACTTTTTTTTCTTACTTTAGTTTGTCTGACAATCTTTAATCATTCAAGTTGCTTTAATATAAGTTTTATTTGACTATTATACCCTTATCACATAAAATGAATAAATTGCCCTAATAAGTATATCTTCTTGTATCTAATAGTTTTAAGTATTTAATTTTGTGACTTATATTTATGACTTATAATCTAATATTTTAAAATAAAATCTAATAATTTTTAGTACTGTATATGTAAAGTATATAAAATTGACAATTTGATAATTTACATGAGTATAATACAAAATGACATTATGTTAGTTTAATTAAAGATTAATAATCATACTAATAAATTACCATTGACAAATCATGTAGAAAATAATGAATGTTGTATAAAAATTAAAAAAATATATTGAAGTTAAAGTAAATTTTGGTCCTTTATAAGGGTAAAATGGTCAAACAAAATTAAAAATATAAAATTAAAAAAAGATAAATTCAATTAATTACTTCTTTAAAATTCTTTTTATTTGAAATTTTAAAAAATTATGTAAACTTTTATAATCATTTTCTAGAAGCTTGGGTGGGTTAACAAAATATATGGATGGGAATATCACTGACTCTTTAAAATTGAAACCTTAGAAGGTGCTAAAAATTAGAATTTGGTCACTCTTAAAACAATTTAAAAGCACACAAGGAGGGACTTCATTTGGTCCGCCCATGGGACCATCCAATACTAAAAGATCATGTATAGTTATGATTATTTTAATTCTTTATTATATATTAGATATTTTAAAATTTAGTTTCTATTGTTCAAACTATTATTGGGTGGATGCATCGACAACGCGGTGTGTGCATCTCATATAAGACCTTCATTCTTCTGCTAGGAACTAATAATAACAGAATGGAAGAGCACCTAAAGCTTCGAAATAAATAATTAAAACTAGGAAGTATATATGGGAATTATATATAAAGTTATTGATTCCTTGCAGCGAAAATTTTATACACACACACACAAACACACAAGAATCATGTAAATGGTACTTGTATCATCTAATCTTAGTTGATAGATAGCCTTGGAACTATTATAAGTACATTCAAATAGTAATTCTTTTAGAAATTAATGAAAGTGATATGCGAACACGTACATAGGTGCATATACATATTTCTTCATTTGTAGTACATCATATATTATCAGAGCATTACCATGTCATGCTGAACTTTATTTGTTTCGGTAAGAGCCTCATTTTTAGAGAACTTACAAAAGATAAAACAGACATAACCTTCAAACTATTCTACTCATAAGGCTTTGTAAAAATACTTAACATTTGCGATTACAACGTAAAACAAACAACTATAAACAATAAGTTTATCCCCTACAAATGGTGGAGGGTTTGAGTTCGAGTCTTTATTTGTGATTGTGAAAGTGTTACTTGTGATTTTCCACATTAGGCGTTGATAGTAGGTTTTTGTAATAACTTAGGAACACCAGTTACACTGTACATAAAAAAAAGGTTAAATACTTCAAATAATTGTACAATTAGCATATTGTTATAGATCAACAACAATATCCCCGCTGGTGATACTAAAAGCTCTGCGTATATTTATATCATAATTATTGAATATGTTTACAGCTCAAATCGAAAAAATTTCCACCAAATTTAATTATCTCATTCTTTTTGCTTAATTGATGAACCATCTTTATCAGTTGCTAATCGATGTTGTTATTGTGGCAAAAGCCTTGTTATCATGAAGGGGGACTAGCCTGAAAGCAGCAGCGGATCAAAGAAGCTTCCGACAAAGTGTGGAATCTAAGTGTATGTATCTACTCTATATATATATAAATATAGCAAGTAGCCAAGTTAGTAAATTAAGTATTGAATAATTGAAGTAGTTTAATCATCGATGACAAGTGGTGGATGCATGAGGCCAAGTACTCAAGAAATAATAAAATAAATATTTACCAATCAAATTAACAGCTGATTGAGTCAGATAGATGTGTATGGATTGGCCGGACGGCTTGAAGAAATGAAGCAAAGAGTGGAGACGACAAAAAAAATATTTTTTGTCGGTAGCAAGTCAAGAATAGGCTGTTAATTTGTATATGTTATCTGTAAACAAGTAGCTAGTTTTCTGATATTATGGTCTGATCTTTTGTAACAATTTTGGCTTTTGCTGATGACTTGATGTGATCAGGTTTTAGCATGAGATATTTGTGGCTCCGGGGCCGGCCGTATAGGTAAATTAGAAAATAGAACTGCGTTTCACGCGGCTTTGAAAAAAAAATTTAGTATTATCTTTTCTTTTATTTTACACTTGATAAAACTGATAAAAAATATGAATTGATTTTTTTTAACATGAGACAATCTTATAAAAAAAAACTATTAGCCAGTAATACAAATAAAGAAGTAACGTAAGATAAAGAATAAAATGAGAAAATATATTATAGAGTGATTTTATTCATTCTAATTGTGTGTGTACAAAATAAAAAATTAGCTCTTTTTTTATAGTTACATAATCACTCTATAAAATTAATGAAAAATTATGGATCACAATTTCTTGTGAGATAGTGGGAGTTATAGGGAAGTTAAAAGTTGCTATTGGGAGATAGTGAGGAGACTAAGAGATATATGTTATGAAAATCTGCATTTATTTTAATAAATTCATAACACTCTCCCTTGGATGTTCATTACAAATAATATGCCTCATTAAAATTTTTACATAATTGTTATTGTGTAATAAGAGTCAAATTAATTATGAGAAGATGAAAAGTCAAATCTAAAAGAAAATTTCTCTATTTATTAAATAATAGAGAACATACAAAGATGATAATATATATATATAGATAGATAAGTGATCGGCAGGGCACAACTATAATACATGCATGCATCACATACATACAAGTAATAAAAAAATAAAAAAAATATAGCAATTGTTTGGCTGCTACAAACATTTAAAATAATAATAATAATAATAGGGAATTAAATAATAACAAATAAAATAGTACTAAAATAATAATTATTTTAGTAGTAAAAGCCACATAATAATAAAAAAATGGATTTATAATAATAAAAAATAAGTTTCAAGTTTAATAAACTCAATTTCAAGATCAATGGTAGAAGTTCTATATTTATTAGTTCATTATTTATAAGATTTTGATGGTTGCAAGTTAATGATCCTGTGTTTCATGTTCATTGACTTAATTTTGAAGTTACTTTGGTTTTAATTTTAATGGTCCTAATTTAAAAATAATGATAGGTGTTTTATATTTATTGGTTCACAATTTGTAGGACTTTCAAGTTTGCAAGTTCACGATCCTTTGTTTCATATTCATTACCCTAGGTTTCAAGTTCCACTTGTTTCATATTTAATGGTCATGATTTCAAGATTAATGGTTGGTGTTTCATATTTATTGGTTCATAATTTGTACTACTGTCAGGGTTACAAGTTAATGATCCCATGCTTCAATTTCATTGCCCAAAGTTTCAAGTTCACCTGATTTCAAGTTTAATGGTTCTAATTTCAATACTAATAGTAGATGTTTCATATTTATTGGTTTATAATTTGCACTATTGTTAGTGTTGCAAGTTAATGATCCTATACTTCATGTTTATTGCTTTAAGTTTTAAGTTACTTTGGTTTCAATTTTAATGGTCCTGATTTCTAGAATAATGGTAGGTGTTTTATATTTATTGGTCCATAATTTGCATGACTTTCAGGAATACAAATTAATGATCCTTTGTTTCATATTCATCGCCTTAGCTTTCAAGTTCCATTGGTTTCATGTTTAATAGTCTTGATTTCTAGATTAATGATAGTTGTTGGTTACTGGTCCCATATTTAACCTACATCATTGTCAGGGCTGCAAGTTAATGATCCCATGATTAACGTTCGTTGCCCAAAGTCTCAAATTTCTTTGGTTTCAAGTTAATGGTCCCGATTTCAAGATTAATGGTAGGTGTTTCATATTTATTGGTCCACAATTGCATGACTTTCAAGGTTGCAAGTTAATGATCCCATGTTTCATATTCATTGGCTAAAGTTTCAACTTCCTTTGGTTTCCGGTTTAATAGTTTTTATTTTAACATTAATGATTGGTGTTACATATTTATTGGTTCATAATTTGCATCACTGTTAGGGTTGCAAGTTAATGATCCTATGTTTCATGTTTATTGCCTTAAATTTCAAGTTCACTTGGTTTCATGTTTAATGATCCTGATTTCATGATTAATGGTTGATGTTTCATATTTATTAGTTCATAATATGCATCGTTGTCAAGGTTGCAAGTCAATGATTCCATATTTCATATTAATTGCCCAAAGTTTCAAGTTCTCTCTAGAGGATAGATCTTTATGTTTCAATTGCCAAAGCAGAAGCAGTTGCGGAAGCTTTCAAAAGAATCAGTGCACCAACCCCAAACAACTTAGACTTGAGCTGAAAGAAAAGGTCCAAAGATGTTGGAGCCCTCCTTCAATAGATTGGTGCAAGATTAATGTGGATGCTACTATTAATTTCAAGGAGCAGTGTATAGGGCTGGGGGTTGTAATAAGGGATGTCAACAAGAAGCGCGTAGTAGTTGCAATTAAAGTTATAAAACTCCACGATGATGTAAGATTTGCAGAAGCAGAAGCTGTGAATTGGGGTCTAGATATAGTCAATCGAGCAGGATTGTCAGCCATCATTGTTGTCAGATTCGCAGGATGTTCTTGATTTTGTTAACAATAGGAAGAGCAACAGAACATAGATTTATTGGATAATTTCATAAGTTCAGAACAAAATGAGGGATTTTAATGCTATTAAAGCCCAGCATACTCTAATATCTTGTAATGCCATTACTCATTCTTTAGCTAAACTAGCTTCAGATAAGTGTGAAATTGTTGTTTGGGAAGGTTCATACCCTTCAGAAATCATGTACTTATTCAATCATTTGAATGAATAATGATTTTTTTCATAAAAAAAAGCCATTAAGGCTCGGCCCAAGTCCAACCTGTTCAAAATAAAAATTATAACAAGAATGCACTAGGATATGTTATATGTCATTAATATGCAATTTTGTATAAAAATTTAATATGAGCATTACAAGAAGATTATTAGATTTAATAAAAGTCATCGTACCGATACTATTTACTTAGTCTTAAATCTAACCATTCAATTGGCCACCATATATACGACAACTTATCAACAACTAAATTTTTTAAGCTTCTGCTGACAATATATGGATTGATATTAATGGAAGTGTAAGAAATAACCTAGCAAATGTAGTATGTTTAAGCCTCATGTAATTCAACATCCAAAGATTCACAAAATGGTCACATGAGAAAGTGATGGACCATCTTTGTAATTTTAATTTTTTGTCAATAATAATGGGAGAGAATGGAGGAGAGAAAAAGCCTTCAGGTTGGAGAGAGTCCAACAAACAAGGACTTATTTGAAAACTTTATATTGTTTTGATTTGTTAGGACACTTAGACCCATTTTAGTGGTTTAATTGTTCAACTGCAAATTTCATTTCTCTCATAAAATCTTGGACTCTTATAATTGTCAAATGATGAGTTTGTATGAGTGATGAAGGGCTGATAATCAAAGATATATAAGATCAGCTTTGTAGTGATTAACAAAAACAAATTCATAACAAGTACATTAACATGCATAAGAAATATTTAATTGTGATAAAATTGGTGACGTGTACAAGGTTTTGTAGGTGGATTAATTGAGGAGATATGAAAAAAAAATACATGAAGAGAGATGATTATTACTCTAAATATTATTACTCCAAAGTTGAGGGGTTTGAGGAGATGATAAGATTGAAGAAAATTTAAATTGATAGTAGCTACTTATACTGCTGCAACAACAGCAAGTTGCATAAGCAGTAAATTATGCTGCAAATGATGCTGCTGCATAAGCAACAAAAATTGCTTATGGAGTAGTAGCAGTAGTTGGAGCAACAATTTAGAGATGTTTTAGCCTTTAATGCAACATATAAGAAAAATACATACAACAAACGTGTAGTCACATCTGTCGGTGTAAATAATCTTAAAAGAACTACCGTATTTGGATTTGCAATACTAATTGATGAAACTGTTAAATTATATGTATGGCTTCTACGGACTATTTTGTCAGCAATGAAACATAAAAAACCCATGAGTACCATAACTGACAGTGATACAGCCATGTTGAAGGCTATTAAAATAGTGTTGGGTAGATGTGTACATTGCTTGTGCTATTGGCATCTTGAGAAGGAATGCACAAGCAAATGTGAAGAAAGTTAAGTTCGCATCAAAATTTTGAAAGTTAATGTTCAATCCAATGTCAACTAATGAGTTTGAATAACAATAGTTCTCTGTAGTCTATGATCTAGAACTGGACCAAAATCCTTGGGTACAAAAGATGTATGTCAAAGTATAGAAAATATGCAAAGGGTTATTTAAAAGGTATATTTTTCAATGGAATGCGAACCACCCAAAGGTGTGAGAGCTTGAATTCATACTTTGGGTTAGTTTGTTGAACACAAGTTGAAATTATATGATTTCATTAGATAAATTCATTGTGCAGTGTATAGCATTAGGCACAAAAAAGTGCAAGATGAGTTTGACACAAACCACTCAGCCTCTATCCTTATAACACATCTGCACAACATAAAAAATCATTCATAAAAAATGTATACAAAGAATGTATTTCAGTGGGTTCGAATGGAGATTCTTGATGAAGCCACACTTATTATGCTTCAGTGTGCCAAGACTAGTGATTCCCATATCTATACTCTGACAAACTTTTAACATCCTGAACAAAAATTGATAGTGGTGGTTTATAATGAAAAAGTTAATATCAGTTGTTCATGCAAGATGATGGAATTTATGGGTATTCTGTGTAGGCATATATTTCACGTCATGACGTTAGACCAACTAGTTCGTATACCATTTACCTTGATTCTTACTCGATGTATCAAATCAACGAAAATTAGTACAGTGATGAAAATGACTGCTACAACCTTATATATCGATAAAGAAGTGTCAAAAATAGCAAAGTTTGGCTTATTAACAGCATGTAATAATCTTTGTCTTTTCACCGTAAAAAATAAGCAAAGTTATATGATAATATTCGAGGAGATTCAATGGTTGACAGTTCATTTTAAATAAATGCTTGCCGATGATAAATCTACAAAGCAAACCAAGTATAGCGTACTTTAAAAAAGGTTTGAAGTTGAAAGATCCAATTTTTGTTATTAGTAAAGGTTATGCCAAAATCGAAAAACATGATGGGGTTACAAACACAAATGTAATCAATGTTTTTAGCCTGGGCGTACAAAATAGATTTGCCAAATAAATCTGTCAATGTGCATATAGCCTAATGAAGGTGATTGCATCGTTAGCACTAGAGGTTGTGCATCTAATGACATTTGTGTTTACACCAATTGATCGAATGGCATCAACCTCGCAAGGTTCCCTAGGATTTACATTTAAGGCTACTTATCTTCGAATACATGACATTTTAGAGGAAATTGATGTCTGCTACGACAACGACAATGCATTTAGTACAACCTTTAAAACTGATGCTAGCACATGCGGTAATTAATGACCTCATTATAACTTGCAAGTGATCGGCTATTTTATTTAATTTGCTTAACTAACTTGGATTTAACTTGTACATAATTGAAGATGGTATACATCTTTGGACGATGCAAGATTATCGCTAATAAAGCATTCTGACTTTAACTTTAGGCGGGAAAGCAAGATTATTGGAAGTCAGTGTTTTATATTATCATGTATGAAGTGAAAGATCGCAATACTATGATATTATGCGTTGCTGGTTATAATAGAAAATATATTTATTATCGTTACGGCCGTAGAACAATTTGGGGTCATTTGTATCCACAATATTCTTCATACTTTTTGCCTTGAATGACTTTTCCCGGAACTATTCTTATGGCCTTTTCTAATGGACACATTATGATTTTTTATTATTGATGCCAACTTCGAATCATGTGGATCATTAACAGTATTAGTGTACTCTACATTCAACAATTGATCTTATTGTTGGTTGAATAGAGAGTCCATAAGTTGTAATACAAGCTGCACCTAAACATTCTGTGAGACATACTGCCGAAAAAACCATGCAATGTCATCATGTCAATGGTCCAACGACGTTGATTCTCCGTATTTTTTTTATTATATTGCCCATCTTACTTAATTCTCTAGTTGACCAGAAATCTGTGTCAATAATTTGGTGCCATCTATGGGAGTGGTATAAAGATTGTTATTAAGATTACTTCAAACCCTCGATAACCATGAGTCAGCATAGTTATTGCAGTCGTAATAGCAAGTTACTGCTAATTCTTAGTCCACAAAGAAGGTAAGTGTAGTAACGCTGGGTCACATCTGCTACTCTCGTAGCAAGTGGCTGATTTAATGTAGAATATGGCCAGGGTTCTCTAATATATATAGAACTAGGATTATAGAGCAAACCTAAATCCGCTTTTGCGGGAAGAAGAAAACAGGCCGCAGAATGACTTGCAAGATGCTATACAAGATAACAATAATAGCTCACAACGGGTTCGTCGAAAAAGCAACCCTATCAAATCAGTCAAAAGAGCAGTGACTCGTGCAAGTCATACTAATCACCCAAGAGATCTCTGACGTGTAACTGCTTTTTTGGCTGATTTGATAGGGTTGCTTTTTTGACGCACTCGTTGTGAGCTATTTGAAGCCGCAAATAAAGTTATTTGCAAGGGAAAGAGACCCAATTGAGTATCTAAAGACCTTTAGGTCATGAATGAAATTGCAAGGGGCAACATGAGTAGCCATATATAGGGCTTTCTCCCTAATGCTTATAGGAGCAATACGTAATTGGTATATGAAGCTGAAGCCTGGTTTTATATCTTTATTTACCTAACTTAGTCAGATGTTTATTAGTCAGTTTCTGGGAGCAAGAGACCATCAGCTTCCCCCAACTCACTTGTTATCAATAAAGCAGAGGAAAGATGGGTTATTGAAGGACTACATTGTTCGTTTTAACAAAGAGGTAGCATCCCGGACATAATTGATAATGAGCATCATCAGTATTCTAGAAAACCTCAATCAAGTTGAGGGTAGCAGCTCTCAATGATGGCCTTAACCTTGGCACCACCTTTTAGAAATTCTTTATCAAGGATGTTCTTAAAATTAGTAGAAGCATTGAACTCTTCAATAGTTGAAGCCTTCATACTTGGAATTTGGAGGTTCAATTAGTCAAGGGAGTTGGACAGTTCTTGAACTTGGGACTGAGACTAAGCTAATTTATCTTTTGCAGCATTAAGTTCCAACTTCAATTGTACCATAAGAGTTTTCTCTTTACTTAGACACTTTTCCAGCTTATCAATCATTTTCTTAGAAGTTTGGCTTGACTTAAGCAAAGTATTTCGCTCTAGTGTTAGAGACTTTATATTTTTATTTGATATTTGAACAGCACAACCAAGCTATAGGAAGATGAATACAACCAAAATCTAACTTCATATCAATAATAGTAGTACAAAAGTAATATTATTACTACTTGATAAACGTTAGCATGTATGGCTTCAATAGGATTAGAGTTCTCCATTTGCCTCACATTATCAGCAGAGACATATTAAGGCCAAGATTGAGCAAAAGAGCTTAGATTTGCTTGAGAAGGATCTTCCCAAGTGAAGTTCTATAAACCATCAAACAAGGGCAAAGTTCCTTAGCTTGGGCTTACTGAAAGAGGTGCAAACATAGTAGCATTAGTAGACGCAGGTGCAGAGCTAGAGCCTGCAGATTGTGGATATGAACCCTTATGAGTGAAAGTTGGGATTAAAATTTCTTGCTGAAATCTTGGAGCAATTGTAGGTGTTTGGTGCGACCCTTGAGCAGGTGCATTAGTGGAAGTAGATGCAGAATAAAATCCAGTAGATTGAGAAAACGGAGTGTCACGAGTGCAAGATGGAAATAAAGTTTTTGGTTGTAATCCTGGTACAGTTTGAGGAGTCTGGTGCAAATATAGCTTATCTCTATGTTTCCTACTAATCTTTGAAAATGGGAATTTGTCATCTTCTTCGTTTTCCTTACAGCATCGTCCTTAGGAGCATAACTAATTGAAGAAGGAAAAAGAAAAGCAAAACAAAATATTACAATCTCCCAGTAGCATAAAAATTATTTCACTTGGAGATTGAATAATGGTAGAAGTAAAAGGGATAAAGCCAAAGGCAGTTAGAAAGCCTGGGTGAGAATTATATTTTTAGTACCACAAGTCTATAAGATCTTTAAAAACTTCTTCGATTTGATGTTGCTCAGTAGGATCAATAAAGGTGTAGCCCCATGACACTGTAAAACAAAAAAAAGACAAAGAAAAAGAGTAAGTACACTAATAAAGAAAAAGCACATCCTTTAGCAATTTCTTATGAAGTTACTTGGAGTAGAAAAATGGATTTAAATATGGTATCCGAGGTACATATCAGAAGAATTTCTTAACTCCCAATCCATAAGGGCAAAAAGACAAGAATCTTTCCAAGAACTATTATGGGATTTGCCCTAGACGATTAAAGGGGAAGATTTAACCGAAGCACGGTCCCAAGAGAGGGTTGGCTGGCAAACTCACCAATTTGAGGATTTATCAGAAATTGCATTCCCCACTCTATTAATATACTAGTCGGGTTAGAGGTTCGTTTAGCCATTAGGATCAAATGATACAAGAGAAAAATTTACAACAAGGGGTATATGATTGAAGGATATATGACAGTAATCATCATCATCTTCAAAGTACTCATTTTAAAGAGAGTTAGAGTTATTTTCAGATTTAGAAGACATTGAAATAGCTAAAAATAGGGAGAAGAGAAAAGACACTCATAAAGCAAAATGAAAACCAAAGGGTTGAAACTCCATAAGGTAGGCGAATGGTGCAAAGGATAATTTATATAGAAATAAGAAGAGAGATAAATAACTTGAGCTCTATTGAAGAGTTAGCGGTAGTCGTAGAAAATATAAAATAGTTAATAAAGCAAAAAGTGATGCCTCTTAGGAATAGAACGTAGGAATTATATTCTCTGGGAATAGGGAGCAGTAGAACAACAAAAACATGCTCTCCCTAAGAATAGAGAGTATGAATTATGCTCCCCCAAGAATGGGGAGCATGAGTTATGCTCCCCAAGTAGCCAAATCATGCTCCTCTAAGAATATAAGAATGAGGAGATGGAGAGTCATGCTCCCAAGGAGTAGAATCATGCTCTCCTAAGAATGAGAGCAGGAATTATGCTCCCTAAGAATGAGGAGAAGCAGAATCATGCTCCTTCAAGCATGTAAGAATGGAGCAGGAGAGTTATACTCTTTGGAGAGTAAAAGAATGGTCCCCCAAGAATGGGGTACACGAGTGGAGGATGGCAAAAGTCATGGATCAAGAGGGCCTTTGACTCAGTTTTAGATTATGGACCGCGTAGGAAAAGATAAATCTAAATAGCAGAGCTATCATTAAATCAAGCCCAACAAAATAAATGTCGACAATAGAAGGACATTGCTTAGTCCAGAAGTAAATTAAATAGTCACAGATAAAACTTATAAAAAGGTAGAAATATTTTATAATTATAATTTTACAGGATAAACGAGAGTTAGATAAAGTTTAAGTTAGAAAATGACTTTATCTATAAAATGCTATAAAAGCAGAAATCTTTCAGGGCACCGAAAAAAAAAGTAACAAAGGAATGGAGAATTGAGTTGTAAGCATAATCTTAATAAAATGTTTATTTTTCTTTGCTTATGGATGTAGGCCAAAGGCCAAACAACATTAATTCTATGTGTCGTTTTATTATATCACCCCCATCTAACTTAATTCTCTAATTGACCAGAAATCTGCGTCAACAATACGAAAATAATGACCAATAATATTATAATTTTTTAACTAACAACAATAAAAATATAGTAAAAAACCATATCGGTAAAATTATAATGCATTCGCCTATTGAGGAAACTTGTTTTTCATTAAACTTTAAACTCCTTCCCACAAGAAGTTGAAAGACCAACTACTCCAATCTTTAGCATGAATGTTACTCACATCTTTTAAGGCATGCAAGTATGATAGGTTGATGTATGTGGATGGAGTTGGACACAAAATAATACCAATCGCAAAAAGACTGAACAGAAAACAGAAATCCTCATATGTAGAGCTATTTGTCTTTAATTTATCAGCCAGAGTACCTATTCGTAGCTCTTCTTTCTTGCGCAATACTTGGCCCATAAGTCAGTTATCTCACTATCATCTCTAACAAGCACAATCGGCGTTCCTCTGCTGCCAACACCCGTCACGCTTGTAAACGTTTTCGAGGTAAGCTTGTATTCCATTACATGAAGTGTTATGGACCACTTATCTACGTTACATTATTTAACCAATATCTATATAAATCTTACCTAAGTTGCTCACATCTTAAACCTAAAAAGCTTTCGAAACCAATTTCTCTCACAACATCCTGTTGTTCAATAGATAGAAAAAATATAATGTTGAAGAACTGCAAAATGCTGCATCGAGATGGTGATTACCTTTATTAGAATTGTTCTTCGCTATTGGAATCTATTCATTTAACAATCCACTGGGGCATCTCGTGTTAATTTTAACATTTTCATTATAACTGTTAACAAATTCATCTTTTTCTTTTGAGCTAAGTTTCAATCATTTGTCACCACTATAAGAAGAAAAATGGCAACAGATGACAGACATTTTATGACAGATTTTGAGAAAAATGCATATGTCATAAAAGAATGATCGATTTGTGATAGATTTTTTGTCTATAATGTATTTATGACTGATTCATGATGGACTCGTGACAGAAACAAATTTTGTCAAGAATATATGATGTCTTTGTGATAGAAATTTAAACGTCAATTACTCATGATAGAAGCTTCACATTAACTTAATTTTGGTGCATTTTTTACTGAAATTGTGGGTATTATTTGAATAAATTATTACGCGAATGAAGAAACGTCGTGGTTTTAGCTAAGTTGGAACGATGATGCTTTGCGCAAAAATTTAAAATATTAAATTTTAAAAAACTTTTCAAAAACTTAAAACGCACCACTTTGGTTCTGAGATGACCTTTAATCTTTATTTGTTTTTCTAAGTATCAACATACAGAGAGTAGGCTAAGGCTAAAACCCTCGATTCTGACTTCTCTTAATCTCTCATATTGACTTCCTTTTCGCATTATCTTACTGAATTTCTGCCATTGTCATCTTGCCACCGTCTTCCAAAATATTGGTTATCGATTGCATTGTGAAATTGATTAAGTGAAAGTGCATTTCGTGGTATCACCATCTTCTTCTTCGCTATCATGTTCCTCGCCATTGTTTATTCGTCCTCATCTTGCTATCTTCCTCACCGTCATTTTTCAAAGCCCTTGGTATAATTTCTATTTAATCTTCATTTTGCATGCTATTTATTTTGCACAAATCTAAGTTAAATCAATTAATTCTATGAATAATCTAACAAAAAACCTAATTAAAAAAATTAATTACTTAATTTATTGAAAGAGAGCAAAGGATGTTAGTTTGTTAAGGTCAGCAGTAGTAGCAAGTGTGAAGTAGATTTAGGAGATTAAGGACTAGAGAAAATGGATAATTATTTAGTAGTAGTAGTAGCAGCACAATAGTTGCAGTAGCAAGTGTGAAGTAGATTTAGGAGATTAAGGATTAGAGAAAATGGATAATTATCTAGCAGCAGTAGTACTACTAGTAGTAGGACCAGGAGCCAAATAATTTGCCTATTATGGTAAGGTTGCATATCTAAGGTTAATTTTACATTAAAGTTTAGGGTTACTAGGAAATAATGAAGTAGCAATACTATTTTTATAACAAATTTATACTTAGAACCTAATTATAACCTAATTTAGCTTATGATGCAAATTTGTATTTTAATTTATTGAAAAATATTATATTTCATTAGGTAATAGTTGATCATGTGTTTTTTGGAGCAGCTTACTAATACCTCTTTCGTTGTAGAGTTTGTGAAATATAAGTGTGCAACCTAAGAGGGGGGTGAATTGTAATTTTAAAACTTATCCTAGCAAATCCACAAAACAAGCCAATCTAATGCCTTAATAAATTTGAAAATAATAAATTCAATGAAAGCACAATAATAAATGATCAAAGGAAGAGAAAGCAAACTCAAGGATTTTTATGTGGTTCGACAATTCTCGCCTACGTCCACGCCTCCGAGCGATCCAAGCTTGAGGATTTCACTATCCAAGCTTTTCCAAGGCTTCAACCGATTACAATTGTCTTCAAGGTGTCAATGAACCTTTACAACAAAGAGATTATCCTAATCTCTTCACTCAAGTGTCTCACACACTCAAATTCTTACAATTGAGATGAATAAATGAGAGTTACAATAAAACTCACTCAATGAGTAGATATTCAAAAATGAAGAACAAGAAATGATTCAATGTTTTGTGTTTTGCAAGTTGAAGGCTCAAGATATCTCGTGTGGTTTTTGTTTTTATTTGTTGGAGATCTTGAAAATGAGTTGGATTTGATTTCTTGTAGTTTGAACTCAAAAACTAGCCGTTATGCACATTTTGATCGTAACTGGATTACCGGTTATGGACATCCGGTTAGCCGCTTAATATTACCGTTACAGCCACAATTTTAAATTTCTGAACATTCGGAATACTGCTTTGTCAAATCCGAATTGCCGTTTATACTCAGAAGCTTTTTGCCCAACAACCAGATTTTTCGTTTGTCAGGATTCGGTTAGCCGCTTTCTATTCGGATAAATTCTGCCCAAAATTCCGCTTGCCGAATTTTCACATTCGGTTAATCACTTGCTACAGTGAAATATTTTCTAATTTTATATTTTGAGCCTAAAACTTTATAAAACTGTATTATGACCTAAAATATTATGAACATTTGCAAAGAGGTCCAATTTCAGAATTTTAAATAACACTTTGTCTATCCCAAAACTTTTTAAAATTATGATTTTACCCAAACTATGTGAAATTATAGAATAACCCAAAATATCTAAATAGTTTGAAATAAGTCCAAATCTGAAATTCAAAAATAATATCGAAGGTTTTAAAATACTTTCATTTTAGTTCAAAACACTTTAATTCCATAACATCATTTTTTCCATTAAATATGAAACTTTTATAATGTGAAAATAATGATTTATTAAAAAAAATTGAGCTTAAAATATTAATCATTCTTAATCTGGTTTGTTATCATCAAAATCAACATTATGGAAACATATATGTTAACAATCTCCCCCTTTTTGATAATGACAAACATTTCATGTATTTAAAGAATGATTTCATAAATTGCTCCCCCTAAATATAATCTTTTCTTTCAATTTGCCAATTAGCTAAATTAACAAATTTAAATGCATAGATTTTTCTCTCCCTTCATCATAAAAAAGAAAACTTAATTGGCAAATAAAAAGAGTAGTAAAGTTTTATAAATTTAAAAACATGTATTCTTCTGCCCCTTCATCATCAAAAGAAAACTCAAAGAAAAATAATAAGAGTAGCAAATTCATTACTCATGTTTGTCCGAGTAGAAATTTCAACACATTCTCCCCCTAACAACAAGCATTACCTCAAATGCAAGTTTAGTAATATTACTCCCAAATTATTATAAGTCATGATAAAAGCCAAATCCTTACACAAATTATCATACAAAAATTTCATGAACCATTATTCCATCAATTACTAAATCAACAACTCATAACATAAATTTATCATATGAAACACCCATGAAATCAAATCATCATCATATCTCAAAATCATCAAGTCCTCACCATAATCACATATCAATTATCAAAACAATTATTCAAAATGCATATTATTCTTTTCCTTTCGACAACATCGAAATGATATATTACTTTGTCTCCCCCTTTGGACAACAAAAAAGGTTCAAAATGCATATTATCCAAAATCATATTATATGCTCCCCCTAAATATATGGCCAATTAAAAATTTTAACCAAAATGATTTTATCCAAAACATATCATATTTGTCTCCCCCTTCATCATAAAAAAGAAAAGATAGATAGATGCAAGTGAAACAAGATCATAAAAAATAATTCGATGAAGATATTACCCACTTTGTGTGAGCAAAAATTTCGACAGGGTCTCCCCTTAAAAATGAACAAATCTCAAATTCACAACATGGTTAAAAACACTTCCATATAAGTTTAACAAACCAACAACTTCATTAATTCATCAAGCAGCACACATATACTAATCAATAATCAAAATCATCAAGAAATCAAATCATCCCAAGTTTATGCTGAATTTTTTATTTCTTTACCAAATTGGCATGGATATTATCAACTATCCAAGCTCCATAATTACCAATCACATTTTATAAATCAAGACCACTAAACTCATCAAACATCTAAAGTGACATTTCAATATAACTTAAAAAATCTTATATGCTTAAAATTCTCGAAGTATATGTATTTTCTCCTTTTTCCATATCATTTAAAACAAGTAAGATATATTCAACAATACATCGATAAAGTACATCAATGTGCATTCATTCACTAATCATAGATTACATAAGATCAAAGATTCATCAAATACAATGTAATCATCAATGCACATTCTTTATCATCAAAACTTAAGTAAAGCATAAGTACATAATGGCAATATATAGATCATCAAAATCAACATATGCCAATATAGATCATCAAAATCAACATAACTATTAAGAAAAGCCATAATTATGAGTTAAATAACAAGTGATCAAATCCATTATTACAAATACTTACCTATATTTTTAAATGATGATCTAGTAATTACATCTTGTGATGGATCTCCTAAGATTAAGTCTTTAGGGTGAGAAGAAACATACCTTCACTCTTTGGGGAGTTTTGGGAATTACCTTCATTTTGCTCTGCATTTATTTCTTCATGATGTTCCTCTTGATTTCCATGTGGTGCATCTTTTTGGTTGTCATTTGATGCTTATTGTTGTTGTTATTCTTCTGCATTACCATCAACAACGACTTTCTCCGTAGAGGAAAAATTAAATTCATCAAATGTAACATGTATAAATTGTTCCACAATCAAAGTTATTTTGTTATACGCTTTATAAGTTTTGCTTGTATTTGAATAGCTAAGAAAAATACCAACATTAGATTTTGGATCAAATTTGCCAATGTTATTTTTTGTGTTCAAAATAAAATATTTTTGCATCCAAAAAATTTGAAATAACCAATGTTGGGTTTTCTATCTTTCCAAAGCTCATAGGGAGTATTATTGAGATGATGTCTAATCAACGTGGTCCTAGCCATTTTTTTAATAGGCTTATTCTTTCTCTCTGCAACTCTATTTTGTTGTGGAGTCCTAGGTGATAAAAATTGATGTTCAATACCAAAGTTATTACAAAAATTTTCAAATGCATGATTGTCAAATTCTCTACCATGATCACTTCTAATACAAGAAATAACATATAACACATCTATCATACATATACATCACACAATCATGAAATATATAAGCATTCAAAGATTCAGAATTAAAGCATATTGCTTATTTATCATGCTTAGGCATTACATAATCATTAAAATCAAACAAATTCATCATGATGAGTTGATAAGCTATCATCATATATATAACCATGCATCATGATAAAGCACCCAATGTTATACACAATGATATTTCGATTGTGTAAATATATAAGTATACTTTCACAAATTCAAACTACTATCCATTTATCATGATCCACTCAATATAGTAAATAGCCAAGATAAACTTATCCACATCATATTAATGCACTTAATGTTATGATAAAATATGAAATATTTACTAAGATTAAAAGACCATCACTTATAATCAATAAGGCAATAATTGTTATCAAAATAATTAAATCAATCATACTTATCATTTTTGCTTAGACCATGATCAAGCGATTATCCTCATAAGCTTCATCAAGAAACTCTCCACTATTCCTTGTTTGTGATTCCTACAAAAAGATATTCAAGTTGTATGCTTTGATACCCAAATACTCTTCGGTCCTTGAACGTTATATTTAGTTCCTTTTAGAACCCAAATATATTTGACTCCATAATATACATTTCTCTTAATTGGACATCTAAAACTCATATGACCATGTCCATTACAATAATGACAAATAATCTTATGATCACTTGTGGAGGTAGCCTTAACAAAATAATTCTTATAATATTTTTGTTTCAAGTAAGGCTTATACCTAAGTCCTCCTTTATCAAACACACATTTTTGAGTGCTTAGTAATTTTTCTAAGTTCTTTTTACCATATGTGAATTTTAACACAATTTCATTGAGCTTATTACTCTTTTTCTTAAGCACATCATTTTCTTTCATCAATTTATCAACATGTGATTTTTCATGCTCATACGAAATATTTTGTTTAACTTTAAATGATGCAATTCTTCCTCGTTTGTAGTCTCCTCATACACAATTTCAAGTTTTCTCCAAATTTCATAAACATTAGAACAATTTGAAACTCTATAAAATTCCTTTTTATCTAAAGCACAAAATAAAGCATTCATAGCCTTAGAATTTAAAGACATATTTTTCTTATCCAACTCACTTAAAACATTCTTCCTAGGAATGAATGAACTATCACAAACTATTTCCCATATTTCATAATCTAAGGCTTGTAAAAACACTCTCATCCTAGTTTTCTAATAAGGATAGTCATTACCATCAAAGAATGGAGACCTAGTGGTGGATTGGCCTTCCATGAAAGTTGAATTAATTTGGGTTGCTATTGATGTTTAACTCTAGACGGTTAAGTCTATACAAGAGCACTTCGCTTTGATACCAAATGAAATATAAGTTTGCAACCCAAGAGGAAGGTAAATTGAAATTTTAAAAATTATCCCAGCAAATTTACACAACAAGCCAATCTAATACCTTAATAAATTTGAAAATAATAAATTTAATGAAAGCACAATAATAAATAAGCAAGGGAAGAGAAAACAAACTCAAAGATTTTTACGTGGTTAGGCAATCCCCGCCTACGTCCACGCCTCCAAGCGATTCAAGCTTGAGGATTTCACTATCCAAGTCTTTCTAAGGCTTCAACCAATTACAATTGACTTCAAGGTGTCAATAACTTTTACAACAAAGAGATTATCTCCCAATCTCTTCACTCAAGTGTCTCACACACTCAAACTCTTACAATTGAGATGAAGAAATGAGAGTTACAATAAAACTCACTCAATGAGTAGACATTCAAAAATGAAGAACAAGAAATAATTCAATGTTTTGTGTTTTGCAAGTTAAAGGCTCAAGATATCTCGTGTGCTTTTTGTTTTTACTTGTTGGAAATCTTGAAAATGAGTTGGATTTGAGTTCTTATAGTTTGAGCTAAAAAAATAGCCGTTATGCACATTTTGCAAGTTGAAGGCTCAAGATATCTCGTGTGCTTTTTGTTTTTACTTGTTGGAGATCTTGAAAATGAGTTGGATTTAAGTTCTTATAGTTTGAGCTAAAAAACTAGCCGTTATGCACATTTTGGTCGTAACCGGATTGCCGGTTATGGACATCCGATTAGCCACTTAATGCTACTATTACAAACACATTTTTGAATTTATGAACATCTGGTATACTGCTTTGTCAAATCCAAATTGCTGCTTGTGCTCAGAAGCTTTCTGCCCAACAACTAGATTTTCGTTTGTCAGGATCCGGTTAACTTCTTTTGATTCGGATAAAATATGCCCAAAATCCGGCTTGTTGAATTTTTCACATTCGGTTAGTCGCTTGCTACAGTGAAATATTTTTCAACTTTATATTTTGACCCTAAAACTTTATAAAACTATATTATGGCCTGAAATATTATAAAAGTTTGCAAATAGGTTCAATTTTAGAATTTTAAATAATGCTTTGTCAATCCCAAAACTTTATGAAATTATGATCTTACCCAAACTATTTGAAATTATAGAATGATCCAAAATATTTAAATAGTTTCAAATAGGTTCAAATCCGAAAATCAAAAACAATATCAAAGGTTTTAAAATACTTTCATTTTAGTCCAAAACACTTTAATTCTATAACATCATTTTTCCATTAAATATGAAACCTTTATAAAATGAAAATAATGATTGATTTAAAAAGAAAATAATTTGAGCTTAAAATATTAATCATTTTTAATATTGTTTGTTATCATCAAAATCAACATTATGGAAACATATATGTTAACAGTTTGTTGTATCTCTTTTGTTGGAACAATTTGCGATAGAGGAATTAATTTGATTTGGTAAATAAATGGCACTTCTTTATTTTTAGAGTTTTGAGTTCATTAGTTAATTTATAGTTGCATGAAATCAATTTAATGTTATGGTCCTTTATATGATAGTATGACTTGAAGTTGTATTGGGCTTGATTTTTATGTTATGTTGTGACTACTATAATGTTTTTATTTACTTGTATTTTGTGTTGTGATTGTTATAATATGTAGGGTCGAAAATTTTTATTATGTTTATGTTGCAGCAAAGGTATTTTAAGTGGTTCTTAATTTGTACTTTTACATATCTAGGGTTAATTTTTTGTTGAAGTGTGGGGTTATTAGGAAATCATGAAGTAACAGTATTGGTTTTGCAACAAATTTATACTTAGAAACTAATTTACTTTATGTTGCAAAATTGTATTTTAATTTGTTAAAAAAGCGTATTTTTCCTTATGTAATAGTTGATCTTGTGTTTTTGTTGGAACAACTTACTGCCACCTCTATTATTGCACAATTTGCTGCATCTCTTTTGCTAGACCAGTTTGCTATAAATGAATTAATTTGATCTCGTAAATAAATTGCACTTCTTTATTTTACATTTTTGAGTTCGTTAGTTAATTTATAGTTGCATGAAAGCAATTTACTATTATGGTCTTTTATTCGATAGCATGACTTGAAGTTGTATAGGCATGATTTTGATGTTGTGTGTATTTACTATTGTAGTCATTTTGACTGCTGTAATATGTTTATTTACTTGTATTTTGTGTTGTGGCTACTATATTATGTAGGGGCAAAATTTTTTGTTATGTTTATGCTGCAGCAAGGGTATTTAAAGTGGTGTTAATTTATATTATGCTTATATATGTTGTTAATATATTTTGATTTTCTTATATACTTGTAACCTCTTTAATGTGTTAGGATCAGAATTAATTGAAACTAAAAATGGATAAGTCTTGGGTTCATTGTAGTAAAATGTCAAGTGAGTATAAAAATGGGGTTGAAGAATTTATGAAGTTTGTTGTTGGTAATTTTGAAGGTAGTAGCGTCATTAAATGTCTGTGTACTAAATGTATGTGTTGTGCAAATTTTATTGAACTCACAAGTGCACGAATCTATTGAAGAATAGACTAATGGTGACGAGTGTCGATCCCATGAGGAGGTGGATTTTAATTGTGTGTAGAATTAATTTTGTAAATAAATGGTTGGATTTGTGGTGAAAGTGACTTAGATTATCTTAAAATTGGAATTAAAATAGCAAGAATAAATTGAAGAGGAATTTATTGAAATGAAACACTTGGGTATGTGGATGCGTATCAACATGCACCATAGGCTAAATATTTCTTATTAATACCAATTAAATCATGAGGAGGAAATCCACACCTCATGAACCATATTCTAATCACTATGGTGTTAAGGGCTTATCGTGCTAAATAATAATAACCTTGTACTAGGGAGCCGGTGAAATCAGAGTGGTATCTAGACAAGATTATTATTATTTGTCGACGAGAAGGCAAAACATCCACAAAAACTAGAGGCGAAGAGAAAATAAATTTACCAAATAAAGCCCATGACACATACTGAGACTTCACATTCAACCCAAAGTTTGAAAAAAAATTAGCAACTCATAATTTGAACTAGGGGCAAAAAAGGAAATTTATTACAATACGTAGAAAATACAAGATGGAGAAGAAATTACAGAAAATGGAGTCCAAAAATGGATTTAAAGATGTCAAATTAGGAGGGGAGACCCCTTTTTTATAGATACATTGAGTAAATCGTGGCCATCAGATTAAAAATAGTTAGGACGCTCAAGATTACGCCACGTTATCAGTCAACTGTACACGGTTTGGTCACGTGGGTGAATAGTAACATGGTTTGACCCGGGTTGAACAGTGACACAGTTTGGTTGAAAATAATCTTGTGTAATGCATGTACCGTACGCGAGATTTTTGATCCACTGATATGCTGTCACATCATTGATCAACAATGCATAAGAATTTTAGTCCAACAGGATCGTGATACCTCATCAGTCAATGCCACATCATCGATCCGTTTATGTGAAGAGTGTCGTGAACAATAACTTAGACAGTACCGTACATGTGAACTATCCCATTTTTCCTTTTATGCTCCTCCTAAGATTTTCGACCATCATAAGTTCAAAAGTGATGTTTGTTTTGCCGTCTAATCTCTCGTTCATTGTGAAATGACTATGACGCCCCTAAAATACGTAAAATACTTAATAAAAATAAAACGCATATAATTAAATTACAAGAAGCTTAAATACATAAAAAAAATGGTTATTAGTAAGGCTTGAAATGTAAAATGACGATTTTCTCTTTTATAAATATGCATTTTCTAACACTCAACAATATGAATTTATCCTTTCGTACGCATAAGGTTGTTCGTGAACATTTATATTTCCATGGTTTTTATGTTTCTTACACAACCTAGAGTTGGCATGGGAAAGATGTCAATGACACACCACTTCCTAACGGAAATGTATGTGTTTCATTTGAGTTTATGGACTACGATGATGGTAACACAATAGATATGGTTAACAATGCTTATAAGGATTGTGATGCAGATCCTAAAATATTTAAAGAACTTCTAAAACAGGCCGAGAAACCTTTGTACTCGGGATGCACAAATTCCACTTAATTAGACACTTTGGTTAGCTTGTTAAATATAAAAGGTAAATTTAAGTGGTCTGACACAAGTTTTATTGAGTTATTAGGTCTTTTAGCCAAGTTGCTGCTTGAAAGTAATGAAATTCCTGTGTCTATGTACAAGGCCAAAAAGACAATGTCCGTTTTAGGCTTAAAATATATAAAAATACATGCTTGCCTAAATGATTGTATACTTTATAGAAAATAGTATGAAAGACTATCTGATTGTCTTAGTTGTGGTTTTTCTAGATGGGAAAAAAGGATGGTAGTGTTGATCAATATAGGAAAGTGGTTCCTGCGAAAGTTTTATGGAATTTCCTGCCCATACCTAGATTTAAATGCATTTTTCAGTCCTCAAAAACTACCAACGACTTGACTTGGCATGCAAATGAGAGATTTAATGATATTAAGCTCCGACATCCTATGGACTCGCCATCATGGAAATCAGTTGATAGAAATGGCCTATATTTGCCTTAGATCTTAGAAATCTTTGTCTTGCTTTAACATCTAATGGAATAAATCCGCATAGCTCTCTTAGTAGTACATATAGTTGTTAGCTAGTTAATCTTATTATGTACAATCTTCCTCCATAGTTGTGTATGAAACGAAAATTCATGATGTTGTCCTTACTGATTTCTGGTCTTCAACAACCAAGCAATGACATCGATGTGTAATTGGCACCTTTGATTAAAGATTTACAAACTTTGTGGGAAGTTGGGGTGGAGACTTATGATACCTATAGAAATAAGTTTTTTAATTTGCGGGTTGTGTTATTATAGACTATAAATGACCTTCTAACATACAAAAATCCAGTTAGTTGCACTCATAAATGATATAATGCGTGTCCATATTGTGGAGTACACACTACTAAATGTAGACTTAAACACAATCGCAAAAATGCATATATTGGTCACCGACGTTGGCTTCCTCATGGTCATGAATTTTGAGACTAAGAAAAAGCCTTTGACAACATAATAGAAAGACTTTGCTTTATAACCGTTGGATGGGGAGAGTGTTTTGTAGCTGGTTGAGTCTAAAATATAAGTGTCCAACCCAAGAGGGGGTGAGTTAGATTTTCAAAAATTTCTTAGCAAATCCACACAACAAGCAATCTAATGTCTTAATAAAAATTGAAAGCAATAAGTTCAATAAAAGCACAATAACTAATGAGTAAGAGAAAAGAGAAATAAACACACGAATTTTTACGTGGTTCGGCAAACCTCGCCTACGTCCTCACATCCAAGCGATCCAAGCTTGAGGATTTCACTATCCAAGCATTTTCAAGACTTCAACCGTTTACAATTGACTTCAAGATATCAATGAACCTTTACAACAAAGAGATTATCTCCCAATCTCGTCACTTAAGTATCTCACACACTCAAACTCTTACAATTAATATGAAGAAATGAAAGTTACAATAAAACTCACTCAATAAGTAGATATTCAAAAATAAAGAATAAGAAATGATTTAATGTTTTGTGTTTTGCAAGTTGAAGGCTCAAGATATCTCGTGTACTTTTTGTTTTTACTTGTTGGAGAACTTGAAAATGAGTTGGATTTGATTTTATATAGTTTGAGGTTAAAAACTAGTCGTTATGTACATTTTGGTCATAACTGGCTTGCCGTTTATGGACATCCGGTTAGCCGCTTAATGTTACCGTTACTGTCACAATTTTGAATTTCTGAACATTCGGTATGCCGCTTGTGAAATCCAATAAGCCGTTTAAGTTCCAAAAATATTCTGCCCCGAATTCGGTCTACCGTTTGTCAGGATCCGGTTAGCCGCTTGCTACAGTAACTACTACAGTGAAATATTTTCTAATTTTATAATTTGATCCCAAAACTTTATAAAATTATATTATGACCCAAAATGTTATGAAACTTTTTAAATAAGTCCAATTTCAGAATTTCTAAATATTACTTTATTACTCCTAAAATATTCTGAAATTAAGATATGACCTAAAATATGTGAAATTATAGAATGACCCAAAACATTTAAAGATTTTTAAATAGGTCCAAATCCGAAATTCAAAAACAATATCAAAGTTTTAAAATACTTTTATTTTAGTCCAGAATACTTTGATTTCATAACATCATTTTTTTATTATAAAAACACAATTCATAAATCTTTATTTAGTCAAAACATGTGGTTTTTTATCATCAAAATCAATATCTATAGCCACATAGGCTAACAATCTCCCCATTTTTGATGATGACAAAACATATTACAAAAATTTAATCTAGTTATGAAAAACTACCCTTTAATCAATGCAAGGTTAAAAAATTGATTTGAAAATTATTTAAAACAGACTCCGCTGCATACATGCATACTCCCCCTGGATAAATGCATATTTTTATAACACTTTTTATAACACATATTAAATTATTCTCCCCCTTCACCATCAAAATGAATAAAAAAAGAAAATAAGAGAATAAGAGCTCCCTCTATCAATCATCAAAATCGCAATATAAGCACATTAGTTCAAAACTATCCATAATCCATAACAAACAATCCATATCATCCAAAATAAAGACATAATCCAAAAACATAATAACCATCCATATAGTCGAAAAGAAAATAACATAATGCCGTAAATGAAATGTAGGTGTGTCCAAATACAAGCACAAAAGACTATGGAGGTGGTGAGGATGGTGGTGATGGAGGTGGATATGAATATGGAATGCCGAAGTGCCCAAAGAGAAGGCGCTGTCCATGAATGAGTTACTGCTACTGCAGCTGTTGCTAAAACTCAGTCTGCCGCATCGAGAGTATCCACACCTCATCCATAAGCTGCTGAAGAGTAACATCTTCAGAGGTAAGAGGTTGTGGAGGTGATGAAACGGATGTAAAAACATCAGGAGTTGAAGCAATCACAGGAGGATCTTGGTGTCTACGTTGCCCCCGAAATGAGAGTGAGAAAATAGGTAGCTGATCAGCTGGAATTGCAGCATTAAGTGGCCGATCATCACTTAGAGCAAGAAAGGTAAACTTGTTCTCCATGTATTTAACCCAAGTGTCATTTTTCCACTCAATGCGTAAGCCAAAAATAGCATCATCTCCGATACCCTTAGACGGTCCACACGACGGTTCTTTAATCGGTACATAAAAAAATTTCAGGATTTGGGTAATAAAATGACCATATGGAAGGGTTAAGTATACTGAGCATGTTTCGGATAATGGTATATCCTAAGTCGACTGGACGATGTCTAAGAATACAATCAATCAAGGCGACATCCATATGAGAGACTTCATTCAAATGACCTGATTTAGGAAGGACAACACTCTGAATAAAACGAAGTAATATCCGAGTTTGAAGACAAAGACATTGGGTACGAAAATGAATTGTACAATCTTCATCAGAAAGGTCGACACGACGACATATATTCTTAACAGCATCAATATAAACATAATCATCAATGTCAGGAGGTTTCTTAGGTGAAAAAATTTCTAGGCCATCATCAGAAGATCCTAGGATAGAGTTCAACTCTGAATCATCAAACTCAATCAAAACTTCTCCAACTTTGGTGAATACTCGATTCTCTTTCTCCGTGAAATATTCTAATAAAACACTTTCACCAAGTCAGGATATACATTTTCCTTAACAACAAGTGCATTAAGCCAACCAACATCTTCCAACAATTGTAATAAAGTTCTATTGCTAATACTAAGATAATTTAACTAATTCAGTAAAACAAAAAAAGTTTGGAGTACCTCACGAGTCATGAACTGTTAGTGAAAACGTTTGGCTAGATGTTTCTTGTTCTGAAAGTTTGTGGACGCGAAATTGGATTGATCGAAGGTGCCCCCTGCTTACTGTAATCGATTAGTTGGTTGAACTAGTTCTTTACCTTTTCTTCGAACCGACCGAGTGCTTGACATTGTGATTTTAATGGATTTGGAGATGAAAACAACAAAGAGAATGAAGATGATGAAGATTGAAAGTAAGTTTGGGAAGCAATTTGGATCAAAAACAACTTGAGAGGAAGAATTTTAGAGAGAGAAAAGTTCAATTAAACCCTAGGTTGAAATTTAGATCTAGAGATTTAAATGTTGAAAATGAATTTTGAGTGTGATTTTAGGCATAAGAATGGATGGGGATTAGGATTTATGGACTGATTTGCATCAAAACCGAGTAGAAATGGTGGATTTTAGAGTGAAAAATGAGAGAGAAGAACCGGTTTTTAGAGAGAGAACAAGAACCGAATTGCCGAATGAAGAAGGAAGAAGAACAATGCCCTTTTAATCGCGAAACCGGCTTGTCAGATGTCACTAACCGGCTAATCGGTTAGTATCCAGAAGTTAGAAAACTGAAAACGGCTTGCCGAATGTGTTTAACCGAAAATCCGATTTTGTTCCAGCAAGGCCTTCACTCAAATCCGGTTTTTCGAATATCACAAACCGACTTGCTGGTTGGATCCAGAAGAGAGCAAGTGAAAATCGTCTTACCGATTTTCCTTAACCAGTTGGCCGAATGAGTTCAAAATGTTGCCAAAGTGCAGCTCGAATTCGGATTTCTAAATTTACAGAACCGGCTATCTGGTTAAATCCAGTGAAGGCCATACATGAATCCAATTTTTCAGATTGATAATCGAATTATTCGAATATTGACCCGAGAGAAATCAAGAAGAAAAACAGTTTTCCAGGTGAGAGGAAGTGGTATACCAATTTAGACTTGGAAATCTTTTTGGCTCTAATTGAATTTTAGCAAGCTCTTATACTTGTATTACACACACCATTTTATTTTTGGCCTTTTAAAATTAATTAATTTTTAAATAATTTAGAGATTTAAAACCTTTCAATAAGCCATTTAATGCATGAAATATAAAATCGTAAAATTATTAGCATATCAAGCTATCTAATTCATAAAGCATAGATCCATAGAATAACAAACATATCAAGCCATGTAGTAAAACATAGATTAAGATGCAATAATCATCATTCCAAGCTCATGTCTTATCTTTATAAAATGCTCTTCGCTAAGAGGTTTTGTAAAGATATCCGCAAGTTGATTTTCAGTGGAATAAATTTAATTACAATATCTCCTTTTTGAACATGATCTCTAAGGAAATGATGTTTAATTTCTATATTCTTAGTCGTAGAATATTGAATGGGATTCTTGGAAAGATTTATAGCACTAATATTGTCACATAAGATAGGTATTTGATCAAGTTTAATACCATAGTCTCTAAGGGTTTGTTTCATCCAAAGAATTTGTGCACAACAACTACATGCGGCAATATATTTTGCCTCGGTGGTTGAAAGTGCAACCGAGTTTTGTTTCTTACTAAATCAAGAGACAAGTGAATGGCCTAGGAAGTGACATGTTCCACTGGTACTTTTCTATCAACCTTATATCCAGCAAAATCAGCATCCGAATAACAAGTTAAATTAATATGAGTTCCCCTACGATACCAAAGGCCAAGATTAATGGTGCCAATCAAATATTGAAAAATGCATTTAACAGCAAGCATGTGTGACTCTTTAGGACAAGATTGAAATCTAGCACACAAGCATACACTAAACATAATATCAGCCTACTAGCAGTCAAGTAGAGTAAGGATCCAATCATACCTCGATATGTCTTGATATCAACTTTCTTACCTTTCTCATATTTGTCCAGCTTGATAGTAGTGCTCATAGGAGTGCTTTTGCCGTTCCATTATCATAGTCAAATCTTTTGAGTAGGTCTTTCACGTACTTGGCTTGATTTATGAAAATCTCTTCCTCGTTTTGTTTGATTTTAAGTCCAAGGAAGTACTTCACCTCTCCCATCATACTAATCTCAAATTCTTTACTCATACATGATGATAAATCTTTACACAACAACTCATTAGTAGAACTAAAAATAATATCATCAACATAAATTTGAACAATAAGTATATCTTGGTTCTTATGCTTAATAAATAGAGTTGTGTCCGCTTTTCCCATTGAACAAAAAGTTTTTAAGCCTATCATACCAAGCTCTAGGTGCTTGTTTTAGACTATACAAAGCCTTAGATAACTTATACACATGATTTGAAAATTTTTCATTTTCAAAACCAGGAGGTTGTTTCACATAAACATCCTCCATAATATAACTATTTAAGAAAGCACTCTTGACATCCATTTGATATAAAATAAAATATTTATGACATGCATATACTAACAACATCCTAATTGATTCTAACCTTGCTATAGGTGTAAAAATTTCATCAAAATCAATTCCTTCTTCTTGGTTGTAACCTTGAGCCACTAATCTAGCTTTATTTCTTACAACCACACTGGATTCATCTATTTTGTTTCTAAATACCCATTTAGTGCGTATAATGGATTGATGTTCTAGATTTGGAACTAACTCCCACACATTATTTCTCTCAAATTGATCAACTCCTCTTGCATTGCTCAGATGTGTTCATAAGAGATGATCTAGTGGTAACACCTCATAAGGGATCTCCTAAAATTACATCCTTACGCTGAGAGGAAACATACCTCCACTCTTTGGGGAGTGTTTGAGAAATACCTGCATTTTGCTCTACATTTGTTTTTTCATGATGTTCCTATTGAATTCCATGTAGTGCGTCTTCTTGGTTGTCATTTGATGCTTTTTCTTGTTGTTCTTTTTCTGTATTATCATCAACGACTTTCTCCGTAAAGAAAGGATTAAACTCATCAAATGTAACATGTATAGATTCTTCCACAACCAAAGTTCTTTTGTTATAAACTCTATAACCTTCGCTTAAATTTGAATAACCAAGAAAAATACCAACATCAGATTTTAGATCAAATTTACCAAGATCATCTTTTGTATTCAAAACAAAACATTTGCATCCAAAAACTTTAAAATAGCCAATGTTGAGTTTTTTATCTTTCCAAATCTCATATGGAGTTTTGTTAAGATTGGGTTTAATCAACACACGATTTAAAAAATAACAAACGGTGTTGACAGCTTCAGCCCAAAAATACTTAGGCAAAGAGTTTTCATTCAACATGGTCCTAGCCATTTCTTGAATAGGCCTATTCTTTCTCTCTATTACGCCATTTTGTTGTGGAGTCTTAGGTGATGAAAATTGATAATCAACGCCAAAGTCATTATAAAAACTTTCAAATGCATGATTTTCAAATTCTCTACCATGATTACTTCTAATACAAGTAATAGAATAACCTTTTTCATTTTGAACATTTTTATAGAAAATTCGAAATGCATCAATGGCATTATCCTTATTAACTAAGAACAACACCCATGTGTATCTAAAATAATCATCCACAATTACAAATGCATAAAATTTGCCACTTAAACTAGAATATCTAGAAGGTCCAAACAAATCTATATGAAGCAATTGAAGTGATTTTGAAGTAGAGACATGATTCTTGCTTTTGAAGGAAGTTTTGATTTGTTTTTCAAATTGGTCTGCTTCACAATTCTATCTTTTTAAAAACTGATTTTTGGAAGACCTTTAACTAAATCATTTTTCACGATTTTTGAAATCAAATCCATGCTTCCATGACCTAATCTTCTATGCCACAACCAACCATCATCATGCAATGTGGAGAGACATTTATCATGTATTGATGCACAATCTATATTAATGATATAGACATTAACACATCTATTTCTACAAACAAGACTTTCCCATCACATGCATTCTTAATAACACATTTTGATTCATTAAAGATAATTTTATATCCTTTATCACATAATTGACTAATACTAAGCAAATTGTGTTTCAAGTTTTCAACTAAATATACATTTTCAATGAGAGTAGAGGATGCATTACCGACATTTCCAATCCCAATGATTTTTTCTTTTGAATTATCTCCAAACGATACATCGCCATCATTTTCAATCTTAGTAAAGCTTGAAAACCAAGAATAATTCCCTGTCATCTGTCTTGAACAACTATTGTCCAAGTACCACTTATTCTTTTTCTTTTTCTTATTTTTCTTCTTCTTCAAGCCCTGTAGAGAAAATCTCAAGTTTAAGGTACCCAAATCTTTTTGGATAATTGAGAATTAACAATGGTTCCTTTCGGAATCCAAACACATTTCACACCATAATATGCATTTATCTTCACTGCACATCTATTTTTCATAGGACCATCTTGATTATAATAATGACATACAATTTGATTGTTAATAGATATATTCTTCACAAAATAACTCTTGTCAAATATTTCTTAGCAAATCCACACAGAAAGTAATCTAATATCTTAATAAAAAATTGAAAGCAATAAGTTCAATAAAAGCACAATAACTAATAAGTAAGGGAACAAAGAAAAAAACACACGAATTTACGTGGTTCGACAAACCCCGCCGATGTCCACGTCTCCAAGTGATCCAAGCTTGAGGATTTCACTATCCAAACCTTTCCAAGGCTTCAATCGTTTACAATTGACTTCAAGGTGTCAATGAACCTTTAAAACAAAGAGATTATCTCCCAATCTCTTCACTCAAGTGTCTCACACACTCAAACTATTATAATTGAGATGAAGAAATGAAAGTTCCAATGAAACTCACTCAATGAGTAGATATTAAAAAATGAAGAACAAAAAATGATTCAATGTTTTGTGTTATGCAAGTTGAAGGCATAAGATATCTCGTATGCTTTTTGTTTTTGTTTGTTGGAGAGCTTGAAAATGAGTTGGATTTGATTTTATATAGTTTAAGCTCAAAAACTAGCCGTTATGCACATTTTGGTCATAACTGGCTTGCCGTTTGTGGACATCCGGTTAGCCGATTAATGTTACTATTAAAGTCACAATTTTAAATTTTTGAACATCCGGTATGCTGCTTGTGAAATCCAGTAAGCTGTTAAGTTCAGAAACATTCTGCCCGAATTCAGTTTACCGTTTGTCAGGATCCAGTTAGCCGCTTGCTACAGTAACTGCTATAGTGAAATATTTTCTAATTTTATAATTTGATCCCAAAACTTTATAAAACTGTATTATGACCTAAAACATTATGAAACTTTTCAAATAGGTCTGATTTCAAAATTTCTAAATATTACTTTATTACTCCTAAAATATTCTAAAATTAAGATATGACCCAAAATATATGAAATTATAAAATGACCCAAAACATTTAAAGATTTTTAAATAGGTCCAAATCCAAAATTCAAAAACAATATCAAAGTTTTAAAATACTTTTATTTTAGTCCAGAATACTTTGATTCAATAACATCATTTTTTTATTATAAAAACACAATTCATAAATCTTTATTTAATCCATACACGTGGTTTGTTATCATCAAAATCAATATCTATAGCCATATAGGCTAATAGAGTCTATTGATTACAAATGGGGGAAGAACAACTCTAAAAAACCCAAAAGTTTTAATAATGATGACCGCATTTGATGGAAAAAAATTCAATATTCTATAGTTTAGAGTATTGGAAGCATTTTCTTGTACATCTTCAATTAAATGTTATGCATATTGAAAAAGAATGCGTTTGAGAGCATCTATGGAACATTGTCCCATGTTTCAAAAGACAAAAATGGTCTTAAGTCAAGAAATGATCTTGTGGAAATGAAAATTAAGGATGAATTAGAACCAACTTTAAAAAACAACAAGCACATATTCTTTCTCGCAGCTTGTTACATATAAACTAAATGGAAAGACAAGGTTTTGCAAATCTTTAAAAAGTATTAAGGTTCCAACTGGATATTCCTTAAACATAAAAATTCTTGTGTCAATGAAGGACCTTAAACTTCAGGGCCATAACTCACATGACTGCCATGTTCTTATGCAACAACTTTTGCCTATTGCCATTTAGTGTGTCTTGCCAAAGTATGTTAAAAAAGCTATGATCAGGTTGTGTTTCTTCTTTAACTTGTTGTGTTCCAATGTGGTTGAGGTGTTAACATTGGATAAATTACAGACAGAGCATGTAGTGACTTTGAGCTTGATAAAAAAATGTTTTCCTACCTTTTTTTATGTTTTGGTACACATTACTGTGTATTTAGTCAATAAAGTTAGACTATGTGGCCTAGTTTTCATTCGGCGGATGTATCCATTTTAGAGATACATGAAAACTCTTAAAAGTTATGTCTAGAACCACAACTATCTTGAGGGTTGTTGATAACTCTAAGAAATGAGAGTTATCATAGCACTTTTAGACTTAAATTAATATTACTTAGAGAGTAAATGATGTGTTTCTATTGCATTTTTGTTACATTTTGCATAAATATTTATTTTAGTTTAGTCTTAATGAGTTTTATTTAATTTAAAATAATTCGTGCTTAAATTATGTGCATAATTGTAGGTTTCCAGAAGCTTATAATTCATGGAAGGAATGTTGATGCAACAGGCTTGCAAAAATGAGGAAGAGCTTAGCTACAAAATAATTGAAACAAATCTAGAACAATGCAATTGTTGTAGCCGTTGCTGTAGCAACCATTGTTGTAGTTGTTGCTATAGCAATCCTAGAACAACGACAGAGAAAATATCGTGCAGGATACTTGTAGAATTGCGATCTGTAGTTTCCTAATCTGATTTATGTGCGCCCTAGGCTTCCATTTACCCTAATTTTCAACTATAAAAGAACCACACATCATAAGGATTAAGGAGAGCCGTCACCCAAGGAGAAAAACACAAAGAAACAAAAGAAAAACAAGATTCAAGAGAGAGATTTAAGGCTACACAAGAGGGGAATTTGTATAAATTAATTGATAGCTCAATCCTTCTTATTCTTCTCTTACTTTCTCGGTTTCTATTTATTTATAGGGATGTGTTTCATGGTTGAAACTTTGTTCTTTATTTTTCTTTTACAAACCATGAACTAAATTTATTTGTGGTTGAGTGATACACAATCTTGATGGTTTATTGACTGGATATATGTGTTGTTACATGTTTGCTGTAGCAATTTGTATTGATAGTATTTATTTTTATTCATTATTTCAGTTGATCACTCATTTAATAATACAAGTTAGAAGAGAGTCGCAAAAGGGCCTATCTTAGTGGAACATATCAGAGCAATATTTGATCTTAAATTGAGTTTCCCGGATTGAGATTTACTTGAGTCCCAAAAGGGTCATGCTTGATTTAAGATTAGTGATGAACTAGACATAAGGATTCATCTTGTAGAGTAAATAGAACATAAGCGTGTAATGTTATATCTTATGTTGGCATAGCAACTGATCATTGTTGGGTTGCATATAGATATAAGATATCCAACATGCGACGACTGAGGATACATAAGGATTATGTCTAGTGTTGTAGCAAATATTGCAATAACAGAGCCAATTATTAAAAAATAGTCAAGACTATTAAGAGAGTTTATTCACTCAACTAATATATATTCCCATTGATTTTATCCTTAAGATTGACGTGATAATTTATTTTATTGCGTTTTATTTATTGTGTTTTTATTTTATTCAGTAAATTAGTTTCATCAATTGTTTATCTTAATTTAGACACAAAATCTGCACTGTTAAAATTATTGTAGCAAGTCTAATAATATCAATCCCTGTGGAGACAATCTTTGAATACTCATCGCTTTATTACTTGTTGTGTACACTTGCACATTGACACCAATAGCATTAGTATTTATAAACCAACAATTGTATAGTGGAGAGTTATATTGCAGAAGAAACATTAGAATTTTGTGCAGAATACATGTCAAACATGATTACAGTTCGGGTTCCACCTGGACATGTGTAAAACCTATCAAAAAAATAAGTCATTGTCTGGTGGGAAAGTGGTACAAATTCTTCCAAATTCACTAGATCAAGCGCATTTGTATGTCTTGCATAACACGTAAGATATGGTACCATCCATTAGGTAATTTTTTTAATTTCTTCAAATCAAATCTATATTTTATTTTCTATAATTTTTAGTCTAATTTTTTCATGTTCTGGATCTTCAATGACCATATGCAATGACTTAAAACATGTTATCTATATCAAAATGACAAAAAATTGTAAGAGGAACACAATCGTATATTTGTCGATTGACTAACTGATAAGGTTGAACATATATATAATTAATTTTCACAAAGAAATCTCAACCTTTTTTTTTCACTTAGTAAAGATGTTTACTTTTCTTTCTTCTCTTATTAGGTATATGACTTGATTGAAAAAGGTGATCATGTATCAAATACTTGTGGGTGGTTATCATATGAGCCTCTTCCTTTTGTAACTAAACTAATGGTTATGACATTAATGGTTTCCATTTTATTACACGAGATCGAGACTCAAATCGAGTAACTTAAAATAGTAGAGTTAGTGTAGTTGATTTTGAAATATGTGATATGACATATTATAGAGTTATAGATGAGATTTGGGTACTTGACTATCATTTGTTAAAAGTCCTTGTGTTGAAGTGTGATTGGGTAAAGAAGTTGCGTCAAGAAAGATGAGCTTAGATTCATCTTAGTAGACTTAAACCGATTAGGATATAAATCTGATCCATTTATATTGGATTCTCAAGTTAAACAAGTATTTTATGTAAATGATCATATTCGAACAAAATGTTTTATTGTATGTTGTATGCCTACTAGAAGTAATCTTAATCAAATAAATGAAGATGAGGTCAATAATATAACATAATATCCTACATTTACTAGAGAATTTCCAACTAATGATTTTTTACATTCTGCGAATGGCGATCCATCAATCTATGCATGTAATAGCAAAGAGGGAATTTGGGTTACAAATTGATTAACTTTTTGCAGTAAGTGTTTATTTAACTATTCACTATCTATGTTAAGTTTACGTTACAAACCAATATGGTCATGAATAATTTATTAGCTTTTTATTCTTACAGCGGATTGATTGTTATATAGGTTGATATTATCTTTTTACTAATATAGTTTAATTTACTTATTTCAAATGCAGTAATATGGCTAAAGAAAACATATTGCTGTTGATGGTGCTTTTGATCAGGACACTAATTTAGAAGATGATTACCACGACTTATGCGATAATGGTGATTTAGAAGATGAAGAAGACGATGCTGATTTAGATGGTGTTGAGATGAATGGTGTCGAGTTTGATGGAGGTGATAATGATGGTGCTGGTTTAGATAGAGTTGAGTTGGATATGTTACGACTCATAATAGCCAAACAAGATATTGCAAGAAGAACTTCGACGAATCAAATTTGAAAGAACAAACCATATTAATCCAATAAGAAAGAAATCTCAAGAATCAGACTCAAAGCACAGTTTTAAGTACACAAGTTGATGAAGGAAAAAACTACTCTTTTATTGATATTAACAATCAAATTACAAGCTAATCACAAAGAAGAAATTACAAGGATCACAAAAAACCAAATTGCAAGCCCAACCAATAAAAAATGAAGAAGATATCGATATGATATCAGAGGCTAGTCACAAATGCCTTTTATTATGATATTTATGGAAAAAGTCATAATGAACTCTCAACTAATTCTGCCACATTAGCATAAGTTTTCAACAAGACCCCTTTAACGGAAGTCGATTTGCACACTGCCCTAAGAGCTCTTTAAATCTTGCATTTACACCCAACAAACCAGTAACTTATTTCCTCACAAGATAGTATTGAAAGAGATGGTGTTAATTTCGTTGCTCCTGATGTTGATATTCCTAAAAGCAGTAACTCTAAGCGAAAGTGTGAATATGGGAGCTAGGCAAAATAAAAGACTTAAAACAAAGAAAGGAAAGATTGTGGTACAATATAATCAAATGGGCGTTCCAGTAGGCGATCAAGCCATTAAGTTGCCTTCTTTTCTTGGGGTATTGGCTCGTACATCAATTTCAATTCTTTATTCTGATTCCGCCAGAGATAAATGAGCATTTGTGGAAATCTATTCTGGTAATTCTTAAAAACCCACTTCATTCTACTTAAACATTTTCTTGTCATTTTTCATTTATTAGTTCTATGATTTGGATTTTTATTAATTGTACCTTAAATAATCTTCCTCTACATCTAGGGTCCTTTTATTGTTCATTCTAGAAGGAGGAAGCAGATGATACAATCAATTGGAACATCATTTCGAAACTTCAAGCATATGTTGGCCAAAACTATATCTGAAAGTTTCGAAATGATAAAAAGAAATTACATGGAACCCAATTAAGTACCCCCAAATAAAGCATCTTGTTTGGATAAAGTCTCTCGACCAATGTTAGTCGGAAGCTTTTGAAGTAAGTATTTTTGAGTTAGGACAAGTAATATGTTAGTAGTTACATTATATTTACCTTGTTTTATAAAAATGTTTCTTCTTATGTAGAAAATCAGTCGTATCAATAAGAATAGGACAGCTTGGAACAAGTGCAACCATTACCTTAGTTGAAAAAGATACACTGGATTAATGAAAGAAATTGTAAGTGTGAATATATATATATATATGTAACAATTAACTATTAAATATTTATTAAAGGGTTTAGTTAACTATTAAATTTTTAAACAATTAACCAATCTATATCTTTATAAAACTATTGTGTGGAATCGAGTATTTCTGAAGACTTAATTGACAAGAGTGGACTATGGAAGAGAACTCGGTTGTTAAAGAATAGAGGATACAACTTTAAAATCAAACAAATCATTAAGAAAATAGTAATAAAGTTTAACTAAAACAAACATTGTTATGATATTAGATATATACTCATTTAATAATATTAGTTTCTTTATGGTGAGCTATTAGGAAATGTTAGAGCATGAAGATAAAAAAGTCTCCGTGAATTAAGATGCAAGAAATGACTTTCTTACACAAGCATTGGGAAAGCTTCCTCGAACTGGTCATATGCAAGGCTTGGGCAAATTTATATATGCTTTTATGTACTTTCACAGCATTCGTGGACCCATTCGAAGAGAGAGGGAGCTGGATGCTTAAAAAAATTAGTAGATAACCAGTTGCGATAAATTTGTAAAGAATTGAAGAAGACACATCATCATTCAGATCCCCGCATAATATGATCAATGATGATGACAATGAGGGAGATTCACATAAGGTCACTTTAGTTATAAAATTACCCAAATTTTTTGTTTAAGTATTTTTCCTTGTATATCTTCCATTCATAAGAGTTTAATTTACTTACTATTTGTCAATAATGCTGACATGAGTTGGATAATTTAGGCAAATCATCTGTGAAAAAGAGGATATGGACGTCTAGTCAAAGGGAAAGACATCCTAAAGCATCAACACTGAGAAAGAAGAAATAAGTTTGGAAGAAAGAAGAGATCCCTAAAACAACATTGTTGTAATTCCGATGAAGCCTTCTGCCATTCCAATAAAGTCAACTAAAAATGATGATTACGATGATGATAGTGAAGGGGATGCAAATAAGGTTAGTTTATTCATAATAAATAGTTGTATTTTTCCTAGATTATGATTGTTTTTCTTATGTATATACTATTCAGTCTAGTTTAATATACTTAATATTTCCTATAATTAATCTTCGCATGAGGTAGATAATTTGGGCAAGACACCAATAAATATTGTTGTTGCCATTCTGGTGAAGTTAGCCAAAAATGACGACAATGAAAGAGATGCACATACGGTTAGTTTATAAAATGAACTATATTTAAGTTTTTTTGTCTTTGTATGTGGGATTTCATTTTTGGTTGAGTGATTGTTTTAATTAATATAACTATGCAAGTCAAGTACAATGTTTAAAACAGGGGTCGAGTTGCACAACCTGGCTTTGTAGCCACAACACATTTGTATATATGTTATTTATATAGATTTGAGTTTTTCACATATGAGTCTGGTGTATTATTATTTTTAATTTCATTGGTTGTATTATATTTTTTTCTTTTCCAATATACTGTATTTGTTGAATATCGAGTGACATGGTTATATGTGTGCTTGTAAGAATTAATTTTAAAAATGGAATGGCAAATCACCCAGTGAAATATGTTTGTCCCATTTTAAAAAAACTTTGTCGGCATTAATGCTTGAATTATTCTTATGAGTGAATAAAACTTAATATACTTACAATTTGATATCATTAACATTCACAAGAGCCAGATAATATGGGCAAGCCACAAAAAAACACTACTATTTCTATTTTGAGGAAAAGTCCAATATTCAATCCTTCAATCACAAAGGATTATGCAAATGACGAGAGGAAAAGAGTTGGAAGCAGTAAAAAGTAATTGGATTTTGATTATGTTGATGGTATAGCTGATGGTATACAAGAGATTCGTCCTAACAGACCAACAAAGAAACCACTTTTGAAAAAGGATAAAGCAAAAAATGTTATAGTGCAGCCTATGAGGAACATAAGGAGTGTAGTATTCAAGCACTAGAACATTCATCCTATGCTGCAACTATTTAGAAAATTGTGTGAGAAATACCTACCTGATGAAAATAATAGTGTTCTGACATATATAATTGATAATAATGCATTCCAAAGTGATGTTTCTGCTTATATTGGGAAGAAAGATTGCAATGAATTGTTGTCAATGCAAGCATTAAGAGTAAATGCTATTCAAGTATATATGGCGTAAGTGGTTTAATGAGTTTTCTTTACACTATTTTATATCAACTTAGTATACTTTTTTTATTGATACATTGATTTTCTATTCAGGATATTAGATTCTACCAACCAGAAAAGGAATAAAACCATCTGGATTCATATGTCCAAGTTTGGTTGCTTAACAATTCCAAAGGCACCAAAATAATTTCGCTTGAGGAGAGTTGAGCATATTCGCAACCGCTTAAAAAAATGCCAAAATCTAACAACTCATTCTCATGTCATGCAATCCTGCGTAAGTTTTAATTTTCATTAAAAACTTTGACAGTTGTTTTTTTATTTATATTATTTTTACAATTGTTTGTTAATTCATGGTTTTTTTCTTGTTTTTTTTTTCAATTACCTTCTCCTATTATAGCTACCATTGGGTATTAGTTGTGTTTGATGTCCTGAAAAAGGAAGTATTTTATGTAGATCCTATGCAATCCAATTCTGATATTGATTTAGAGTAGCTTCTTAAAATGTATGTATGCCAATCCATTTCATGCAATTGATATTTTAATTTTTTTAATATGATTAAGATATAATAGTTTAGTTTTTTTTTTTTTACAGCACCATGACACTCTTTACAGCAGAAGATAGTAAAGAAAAACGAAATCATAATACTAAGATGAGAATTGTAAAGATAAAAAAAAGTAACCCTACAGAAACTATATGTGCCTATCGATTACGTAACTTAACTAAATTGATAAGTTTTTGTAAGATTTTTACTTTTTATTTTTGCATGACGAGGCTCCAAAACAAGATTTCGTAAAATTGGAGTGTGGCTATTATGTGTTAAGGTACATGAAGGAAATAATAAAAGATGTTAGTTTATTAATGAACAATGTAAGTTGATGATGAGATTTCTTAACTTTCTTTTATTCCATATACTTGACATTATTTTAAGTCTGACCTCTTACTAATCTTGTGATTAATAGTTTAATGGAAAGAAAGTATACACTCAGGATGAATTAAATGAGGTTCATTTGAAATGGACTAATCATTTTTCTGATATCCTTGTCGCATCAGAAAAATGGTTGGTATGAGTATGAACTATAAATATTAGTTGTTAAAATTTTTTGAAATTAAGTTATAGTGTCAAATTATAATGGTTATTGTTAATGATTGTAGTGTACATGTTGTGCATTCGATAACATTGGGTGTTTTGATTGATTCTGAAAAGATTAGTTTGCTCGTTGGGTTGGAATGTTGTGGGGTATATGGCTGGAATATCAGTGGTGTAGGAAAATGCTAGGTTGGAAGATGTTGGGTTGTTGAATGTGTATTGGAGTGTTGTTGGACATGTGGCTATTAGACTATTGCTGCTGGAAGTTTTGTTGGCTTGGTGATTGGAATTTGAGTTTCTTTTCTTGAAGTTTAATTGGATGAATATTTTTTTAAATTTGGGATGTTGATTATGTATTGGTAGTGACTACAATATTGGATACTAGATAATTTATTTTGAAATTAACTTGTTGGAATGAATAAATGTTAATTAATATTAATTACCTTTAGTTTTTTTATGATATTCATTTTTATTAATTAATTAAATTTGCAAATAGGAATTCACAAATAAATTATAATTGTAATTTTTTAAAAAATAACTTTATGACGGGAAATACCCATCATAAAGTCTATCATAAATAATTTCCCGCCAAAATTGAATAATAAATTTACAAATGACAATATAATTTTCTGCCAAAATGTTAAAAAATAGAGCAAAAAATTTAAATAAATTTTAATTTTAATTTAGTTATTTTTTCACATGAAAATATTGCGTGACATAGATGACGGATGAATTATCTGTCACGTATCCCTTTTTATGACAGTTATTTCCCATCATCTATTACATATTTTCTTGTAGTGCACGCATATGCACTTTAACCTACACCCTGAAAAAATATTCATTAATCAATCATCAATGAAACTATCATTAACTATGATGCAACAAAACAAAGTTTGTCTATAAATTGTTTCAATATTCAATAACCAAATTGGTTCAAGAACCATATTCATCAATTATAGTTTCAATAGCTCAATATTAGCAAAAACCACAGCTAATTTCCAAATCAAGACAACTACAACTTGTTTATCACAACAACAACTTGAGTAGTAGTTAATAAGGCAAATGGACTAGAATAAAAAGTAGCATCAACATTGCTATATCCCTCAGCTTCAGTAGTAGTGTTGGTTATTTTTTTATCAGCCATTACTACCAATGCCAATGTGCAAGTATACACAACAAGTAATAAAGTGATAAGTGTTCAAAATCGTCTCCACAGGGATTGATGTTACTGAAAGTGTTAAAGTAATCACAATAGTGCAAATCAACTTAGAACCAAAGCAAACAAGTGTAAAGTGATTTCTAAAGTAATTGAGGATTGTGACAGAATTAATAAATAATACCGTAACAAAATAAACTAGGTTAAATGTATTTGAGATTCAATTGATATTATAGTAGTTGAATGATCAAACTCTCCTTATGGGGTGACTGTTGTTTATCAAATTAGCATCAGTTGTTATAGCAGATGTTGCAGTACTGGGCAGAATAAATCTGCATCCTCAGCTATCGCATATTGGAAGTCTTATACTCGTAAATCTATTAACAATGACCAGTTGTTTATATACTTATGGTATTGCATTAGGACTTTTAATCTCTCCACCCTACAAGCTGATCACCTATGTCTAGTGTGTCACAAATCTTAACTTCAAGTATTGCCCTTATAGGAATCAAGATAATCTAATCCAGGAAACTCGACGTAAGATCAAGTAGTACTCTAATAATATCCACTAAGACATGTCATTTTGCTGCTCTATCTTAACTAAAACTATTAAATGGGTGGTCAACCGAAATAACAGTTATATTTATACAAAACTACTAGAGTAAAATGATACAGCAGTGTCATAACGACATATTAGTATAGTCAAGAACCCATTGGATTATTTGTCATTCAACTACAAGTTTAGTTTATAATCTGAATGAGACAAATAAACATAAATATTTTGATCTCGGAATACATCAAAACAATTAAAGGAAGAAAATAAATATAAATTGAGCACGACGAAAGACAAATCCAAATGATTCTGCATGATTCTTCAATGTTGCCAAAAAAACACCCTTTAATTCTGATCTTCTTCTTCTTTTCTTTGTAATTATTCTAATGATAATTCATTGCCCTTTTTTCATGTGTTGCACACCCCCTTTTTATATTGCAAATGAGGGTAAACAAAAGCCCACGAGCATGCATACGTTAAGTTAGGAAACATGCGCTAACCTGCGCCTAAGTTTTCTCCCGTATTGCTCCCAAATTGCTACAGCACGAGTTGCTCTAACCTCTGCAAGAGCACTACATTATTCTGATTGTGCTTTTCTTCTTTTGTGGCCATCTTCTTACCTCCTCTCGCTCATCTAATGTCTCAGCCTCCCCTCATGAATTAAGAGTTTCTAAGAACCTACAGTTATGCACCTTCTTTTAGCACAAATGAATTTGATTTAAGCAAAACTTATTAAGACTCAGTTAAAATGAATGTTTATTTAAAATGTAACCAAAATGTAATAAAAGCACTTTATTTATTCTCTAAGTGATCTTGATTCAAGTCTAGAATTGATGTAATAACTCTGATTTCTTAGAGTTATCAAGTAGCAAAATAGTAAAGGCAAATGTAGCAAAAGAAAAAACAGTAGTAGCATTACTATCTTCAATTACCTAGGTAGCACCGTAGGAATAACAATAAGAAGCAATCAAACTGATGATCAATTCCAACAAAATCATACCAACAAAAGCACATTCCTGAAACTAATAAAGGAAAAACAAACGCATCACACATCATACGCAGCGCACTGATCATGAACCTTTAAAATATCCTCATTTAAGTGCTCAGTTGTCCCTTTAAACTTCAAATACAAAAATGAGAAAGAAAATTATGCTATAAACAAAATGTTCATAATTAAAATAACTAACAAGGCAAAGGTTTGAAACTTACATTTTGATTAGGCTTACAAACCTTAGCTTATATTGGATAGGTAAACTTCCCTTTGCTTCAATATGTATGGATTTTGCACAATCTCTTGCATGTACTTCATAGCAAAGTACCCACATCCAAAATCGTTTAATTGCTAATAGTACTATAAATTTATTAAATTAGTTTTAGTATTAATTGTTATACTAAGAGCTACAAACTTAGATAAGATGAACATATAACTTTTATCCTTACGAGGACTAACTTCTAGGCTTGGCAAAACCCGAGTCCGGTCTGGGTTTGGTGCAACCCGAGACCGGACCGGACCACAAAAATTAAAATCCAGACTCGGACAAAACCAAGTTTTTGTATGTCCGGTCCGGGCTTGAGCCCGGCATGTCCGGGTTCGGGTTTTGTCTTCCGGGTTTCAAAACCCGGAAACAAAAATTTCAAAAAAAACCCCAGAACCATCTGCTTTTGCAGGATTTCGAAAAGGCATACATGCAATCATAACAAATTCAAAGTTAACTAAAGTCAAAAAAAAAATTATGGCTGAGTTAATTTAATCGCAGAAAATTACAGCCTTTAAATTTGTTACATAGTATAACTTCCACTTGTGTGTAAAGATAGACAAACTTTTATTTTGCTGATACAATTAATGAACTGATTAAAGTGCAGAGTGCTTGTAATGCTTTATATCATGGAGATTATCTCATCATTTTGCTTCTTCAAAAGATATGCTCCTTGCTACCACTTTTCTGAAATTGGTTGCCTATCAAAACGAAAAAAAGAAAGAAAGAAATATTGGAAAAGATTTGCACTACTGCCAATGTACACAAATTATAGATTTAGTAATTAGTATTAATTATTAGGTTGGTTATCATATATGCAATTTGGGGGTGGGGGAAGGAAATATTCAGTAGTATAAAATGCAAAAAGAATTAACAATCGAAGATTTATTTAAAAATTAAAAGTAGAGCAACTGAAAACGACAGGAACCCAGAATTGAAACTGTTACAGCAACAACTTCAATTCATACAAATAACCAGTTACACAAAACTATCGCAGCAACAGCAAGCAAAATCATAGCACTCGGCAACCATAAACAAAATCATAGCAATAGGCAACAGCAAACCAGTGAAGCAAAATAGTATATCTTTCTCATTTTATACAAACCAGTGAACCGAAGCAAAATCATAGCAACAGCAAGCAAAATCATAGCAAAATTCCAAAGATTCACACAGCAATATGGGATATATCGCAGCAACAGAAGCAAAATATTTTCCTCAACAGAAGCAACATATCGCAGCAACAGCAAGTCAGCACCAACAGCAAGCCAATACCATGCACAAAATTGACCGAAATAAACAAGAATAGCAACAGCCAACACCAACAGAGAAGCAATCGGCAAAAATACCTGCGGCTACCAGTGGTGGCTGTGACGGTAAAACCGGCTCAGGCGGGCAGCAAATGCAAACGAGAACGGGAATTGGAGCTGCTAGCCGACGGTGATGGCGGGTGCTAGCCGATGGTGGGTTTGGGTTAGGGATTTTCGAATTTGGGTCCTGGGTGTTCTGTTTCAGTTTTACGATTTAGAATAATGGAAAATTGGAGGCTTTTGTTTTTTTTTTTAATTGCGAATACGAGTCTGGGTCCGGGTTCTGGGTTTTTGAAACTGAACCTGGACCGTACCCGGATATATTCGGGTTTTAAATTTTAAAACCCGGACCCGCTTTTTTTATATACGGTCCGGGTTTTGCCCGGACCGAATTGGCCGGGTCCGGTCCGGGCGGGTTTTTTTGGCACCCCTACTAACTTCCACTTTAAATTAAGCTTAGTTTTTGCTTTGTTGCATGATACATCCTAACTCCTCCGAATATGAAAGCAAACAGTGAATATAAAGCTCAATAAAGTAAAATTCATTGCTGTTGTGCAAATTTTATTGAACTTCGCAAGCGCACGAATCTGTTGTAGTATAGATTAATGGTGCGAGTGTCGATCTCACGAGGAGGTGGATTTTAATTATTTATAGAATTAATTCTGTAAATGGGTAGTTGGATTTATGAAAATGATTTTGATTATTCTAAACTTGAAATTGAAATGGCGAGAATAAATTCTAAAATTCGAATTTAAATGGCAAGAACAAATTGAAGATAATTCTATTGAGATGACGTACCTAGGTATCTGGATCCGTATCAACATGCATCATGCGCTAAATATTCCATATTAATACCAATTTAAATCATGAGAGGGGAATCCACACCTCATAACCACGCTCTAATAAATATGGTGCTAAGGGCTTATCGTGCCAAATAATAATAATCTTATACTAGGGTGCCGGTGAAACCAGGGCAGTACTAGACAAGATTAGTATTATTTGTCGACGAGAAGTCAAAACATCCACAAAAACTAGAGGGGAAGAGAAAATAAATTTACCAAATCAAGCCCATAACACATGTTGAGACTTCACCTTCAACCCAAGCTTGAAAGAAAATTAGCCACTCATAGTTGAATTAGGGGCAAAATAGAAATTTATTAAAATACGTAGAAAGTATAAGATAGAGAGAGAATTACAGAAAATGAACCCCAAAAATGGATTCAGAGGTGCCAAATTAGGGGGGGGCCCCCATTTTATAGTTACATCGAGTAAATCATGGCCATCGGATTAAAAACAGTTTGGACGCTCAGGATTTTGTCACGTCATCAGTCAAAAGCCACTATTTGCACAGTAAATAATCCCCTGTGTTGCATGTACCGTACGCGCAGTTTTTGGTCCACTAATATGCTGCCACGTCACCATCAACAGTACATGAGAATTTTAGTCCTACCGGATCTTGACACGTCATCAGTCAATACCACATCATCGGTCAATGCCACGTCATCGATCCGTCTATGTGAACAGTGCCGTGAACAGTAACGTAGACGGTACCCGTACATGTGAATAGTACCGTACATGTGAACAATGCCATTTTTCCTTTTATGCTGCTCCTAAGGTTTTCGACCGTCCTGAGTTCAAAAATTATGTCCGTTTTGCCATTTAATCTCTCGTTTATTGTAAAATGACTATGATGCTCCTAAAATACATAAAATACACATAATTAAAGTACAAGAAACTTAAACACATAAAAGTAAGGGTTGTTAGTAAGAGTTGAAATATAAAATGATGATTTTCTCCTTTATAAATATGCATTTTCTAACACTCAACACACCCCCCAACCAGCTTATTGCTAGTCCCTAGCAAACAAAGCGAAAACAAAATTCAAAAATATTTTTTTTAAACACTCTTGTTTATTCAATCATATTAATGATAACAATCAAATAAAAGTATAAGCATTATCTCAAGTCTAAAGAAACATCACACCCACATCAACCATCCACATGAATTAGCTCAGTAGACTTTGTCGTAGCTACCTTTAATAATGACATGTCAAACCCTAAAATCTCACTAGAGGTAGTGACACTCTCTTTAGCAAGTAAATTGCATAAGGGTCTAGAGACTTTGCTAAAATCTTTAATGAAACGTCTATAGAAACCAGCATGCCCAAGGAAAGATCTTACTTCTCTGACTGTTTTGGGTGGAGGAAGATTAGAAATGAGATCCACCTTGGCTTTGTCAACCTCAATACCTTTGCTCGAAATGATGTGACCAAGAACAATACCTTGTGTTACCATAAAATGACACTTCTCCCAATTTAAGACCAAGTTCTTTTCGATACATTTCTGCAGAACTAGTGTTAGATGACGTAAACATTGATCAAATGAATCACCAAAAACAGAAAAGTCATCCATAAAGACCTCAAGGAATCGTTCAACCATATCAGAAAAAATGCTTAACATGCATTGTTGAAATGTAGCAGGTGCATTACATAATCCAAATGGCATCCTCCTATATGCAAAAGTACCAAAAGGGCAAGTGAAAGTGGTTTTTTCTTGATCTTTTGGTGCTATGGGAATCTGATTATATCCTGAGTAGCCATCTAAAAAGCAATAAAATTCATGGCTTGCTAATCTATCAAGCATTTAATCGATAAATGGTAAAGGAAAATGGTCTTTACGTGTAACCGAATTTAACTTTCTATAATCAATGCATACACGCCATCCTGTAGTTGCTCTAGTTGGTATCAATTCATTATCAGCATTCGTAACTACAGTGACTCCTGACTTTTTGGGGACAACTTGCACAGGACTGACCCATAAACTATCCGAAATTGGGTAAATAATACCTGCGTCTAATAACTTGAGGACTATGTTATAACTACTTCTTTCATATTAGGATTTAATCGACGTTGCATTTTCCTAGTAGATTTAGCATTTTCATCAAGGTGAATGTAATGCATGCAGTCTACTGGATTTATACCTTTTATGTCCGCTATGGTCCATCCTAATGCTCCTTTATGCTCTTTTAAAACATCCAACAACTTACCTTTTTATTCGTCATTGAGAGATGATGAGATGATACCGGTAGAGTACTTTCTTCCTCCAGGAATGCATATTCCAGAGTGTTGGGCAATGGTTTGAGCTCGAGTTTCGGTGGTGATTCTGATGATGGAATGAGTTTCTTCTCTGATGGTGCTAGTTGTTCAACTCTTGACTTCCATTTATTAGTGTCCATAGATGGTGCTGAGTCAAGTAGCGCGTTGACCTCATCGACCGATCTGTCAATATCAAAATCCAAACCAAAGTGAGTTAAACATGTTTGTAAATGATCATCACTAAGGTTTGAAACAAAAGTATCATCAACTAATGCTTCAATTAAATCCACATCAACAATTCCATCATCTGCATTGTGTAGAGGGATATTAACATTTACCTGTTTGAAGATTTCGAGAATCTCACCTGTGGATTTTTCCTTTTTTCCTTTAGCTAACCTCTGAGGAAATGGAGCTTTGGGAACATATTCTCGTGGGTTGGTGTCTTCTTTCTCCTCCGGTGATGATTCCTCAACATTCACAGGTACAATTTGGTTTTCTTTCATCACCAGCATCTCCATTTATTGCCTACTTCTTTTCCTTTCCATAAGGTCATGACGGCTTTGACCTCCCCATGCTGCTGTGGTGAACTGGTACTTGCTTCATGCACTCCTTTAGGGTTAGGCACTGGTTGACTTTGAAATTTACCTTTCTCAACGGTCATTGTCAAGGTCTGAACTGAAGAAGCAAGTTGTCCCACCATCTTCTCCAGGCTTGGAACTGATTGAGCTTGTGAGTTGAAGCCCGCTCTCAATTCATTGCGTAGTCCATCAATGGTGCGGTTCTGTTGCTCAATCGTGGAGTGAGTAACATTCCTGAAATTCTGGAATGCATCCTCCCATGGTTTGGGTTGAGAGTAATTCTACTTCTGATTGTATGGTCTGAATGGTGGCTGAGAGGCTTGAGGATTTTGAGGAATTGGTTGTATTGGTGGAGCTGGAGCTGCTGGTCCATTCTGTTGGAATCCTTGAGACCATGAAAAATTGGGGTGGTCTCTCCATCCAGGGTTATAAGTGTTGGAGTATGGGTTGTAAGTCGTTGGTTTTCTCATTACTCATATGGCATTGGCTTGATCTGAATATGAGTCAAGGTCATGTGGCTCTGTGGATTTAGCAGTCGATAATGATGCTATTTGTCGAGAGAGACTTTCAACCATCTCCTTGACTTCTTTGATTTCTGAACCTGACTCGCCAATTTGAACCTCATTTACTCCCTTAATTCTTCTAGTACTCCTGAGTGATCGACTCCGTTGTTAGGAATTATCTGCGCTGGAAGAATTCCCAAATCTCTGATGCACTTTTTGACATAAGCTCTCCTCCACTTGTCGCCATTAGTCATTCTTGCATATTCGGCAATAAGCCATCCAAAAAGTATTGGCATTGGTGCCATTTCTCGTACCCATGATGTGGACACTTCAAGGGTAGCCCATTGAATCGCTCCCATGTTTCGAAAAACTACTCGTCATCTCTCTGGGTGAACTCCGAGATTTCCCTGTGAAAAGCATTAGTTTTATGAACTGGGAAATATTTATTTAAAAATTTTGTAACCATTTGTTCCCATGATGAAATGCTATTAACAGGCAATGTATTAAGCCATGAACGAGCTCTATCCTTTAAAGAAAATGGGAATAATCTGAGTTTTACATCATCATCTGAAAAATTCTCATATTTAAATGTTTGACAAGTTGCGTGAAAATCATTCAAATGATTGTATGGGTCCTCATTTTCTAAGTCATAGAACGTAGGGAGACAATTTAGCACACTAGGTTTTAATTCAAAACTCCTAACAGCTACATTTAGATACCGTATGCATGATGTGCTCAAATTAGCTAAAGGACTAAAATAATCCTTAAATGGCCTCTCCTGTGGTTGCAAATCCATTTTATTTTTAATGTTTTTGTGTGTGCGAAGTGTTTTCCTAATTCAAGGTCTATAGGTTTAAGATTGGGTAATAATGACCTACGACCATGCATGCAATAAACACAAAAATAAATGGGAACAAAACAAATAAAATAAAAATAAAGATGAGAACAAAACAAATAGAAATAAAGAAGAATGAGAAATTACAATACTAAACTTGTGGCGCTTATTACAACTTTACTATAAAAATACACAAAAGAAATATGTGAAATAAATTAACTAAAAATAAATTAATAAGATAAACAACAAAAAAAAATTACAAAGAAAATAAATTGAAAATTCAATTACAGAATTTTAAAGAAGAAAAAAAGAAAAGAAATACTAACCTTTAAATGTAGATTCATTTTTTTTTAAATACAAGAAAAAGAAATTAAATGGAAATATTCACAAAAATTAATTCTAAGAATTAAAATTACTTACCTTCCCGGCAACAGGGCCAAAAACTTGTGCAAATTTTATTGAACTCGCAAGTGCACGAATTTGTTGTAGTATAGATTAATGGTGCGAGTGTCGATCTCACGAGGAGGTGGATTTTAATTATTTATAGAATTAATTCTGTAAATGGGTGGTTGGATTTATGAAAATGATTTTGATTATTCTAAACTTGAAATTGAAATGGCGAGAATAAATTCTAAAATTCGAATTTAAATGGTAAGAACAAATTGAAGATAATTCTATTGAGATGACGTACCTAGGTATCTGGATCCGTATCAACATGCATCATGCGCTAAATATTCCATATTAATACCAATTTAAATCATGAGAGGGGAATCCACACCTCATAACCACGCTCTAATAAATATGGTGCCAAGGGCTTATCGTGCCAAATAATAATAATCTTATACTAGGGTGCCGGTGAAACCAGGGCAGTACTAGACAAGATTAGTATTATTTGTCGACGAGAAGTCAAAACATCCACAAAAACTAGAGGGGAAGAGAAAATAAATTTACCAAATCAAGCCCATGACACATGTTGAGACTTCACCTTCAACCCAAGCTTGAAAGAAAATTAGCCACTCATAGTTGAATTAGGGGCAAAATGAAAATTTATTAAAATATGTAGAAAGTACAAGATAGAGAGAGAATTACAGAAAATGAACCCCAAAAATGGATTCAGAGGTGCCAAATTAGGGGGCAGGCCCCATTTTTATAGTTACATCGAGTAAATCATGGTCATCAGATTAAAAACAGTTCGGACGCTCAGGATTTTGTCACGTCATCAGTCAACAGCCACTATTTGCACAGTAAATAATCCCCTGTGTTGCATGTACCGTACGCGCAGTTTTTGGTCCACTAATATGCTGCCATGTCACCATTAACAGTACATGAGAATTTTAGTCCTACCGGATCTTGACACGTCATCAGTCAATACCACGTCATCGGTCAATGCCACGTCATCGATCCGTCTATGTGAACAGTGCCGTGAACAGTAACGTAGACGGTACCCGTACATGTGAATAGTACCATACATGTGAACAATGCCATTTTTCCTTTTATGCTGCTCCTAAAGTTTTCGACCGTCCTGAGTTAAAAAATGATGTTCGTTTTGCCATTTGATCTCTCGTTTATTGTAAAATGACTATGATGCCCCTAAAATACATAAAATACACATAATTAAAGTACAAGAAACTTAAACACATAAAAATAAGGGTTGTTAGTAAGAGTTGAAATATAAAATGATGATTTTTTCCTTTATAAATATGTATTTTCTAACACTCAACAATTGCACACCTATATAAAACACTAAAATGTAAGTATGGAAAAACTTAACTGGTCTATTATTCGTTTTAAATGACAGTTCACTTTATGTGTAAATACTGAATCCAAATAATACACAGTGAAGGCCAGCATATCGATTGCAACAACACCCAATGATTGCTACAATAGCAAGAATAAAACCATTAAGTCATATTATATATGAAAGAACTACATATTCTATACTTTTTGAATTGTGAATGTTGACATATAGAACATATGAAGATAGAAGACTTTGTCTTGGGTTGTATGGGATTAATATCAATTGTCCAACTAGAGCCACTTTTTAACAGCTTAAATACATGGCGAGACTTTGTGGTTATAGCCTCCTTTATTGGATTAAGTGAACTGATCATAACTTGACTAAATCCCACAGGAAACAACTCTCCATCATTTTCCATGACCTCATGTAATTGTCTATGTGACAATATTTCCAGAATCAATTAAATTTTTGTTAATTTTCTAAATATAGTGACTTACTTAAAAAAGTTAAATAAAACAGTAATTATTTAAAAATAATTACTTTGCCCATAGCTCAATCATGTCATTTCTCAGACAATTAAAATGAATGATCACTTAACAAATAACATTGTTCAATAGTGTTTTCGATATGATCACTTAACAAACAACATTGTTCAATAGTTTTTTCGATATATAACCTAAAACTAATTCATCATGTTCGATGAATAACTCTTCTTTAAGAAAACTATCAACTATTAGGGAAAACATATTAATGCTTTGACTGGTATTCTTCCTCTGATATGCAGCTGACCTAATGTTACTCCGCAATACCAGCTTCCTATTGGCATTTGGTTTTAGCACCTTTGCCTTCATTGGAAGAGGAGGCTTAACTCCAACATGGACAATACAATGAATTGCTAGTTTGCTTCGTCAAGATATAGTCTCTTTCAGTTTAGCAAACCTTGGATTATTTATTGGAGTCTTTTTTTGAGCCATTTTCACTTGTTTTACCTCAGTTTTATCTAGAATTAGAGGAGTTTGTGTGCTACCATCATCACTCTCCATGATCATCTTGTTCAATAATTTCAATTTTAGAGATGGTTCATTAAGAAAATCCATAACCTATTCAATGAGTGAACATGACATATCAATTAGTTCAATAAATTAAATATTAAATAAAAAATTACAAAGATAATAACATTTTTCTTTAGATTTGACTGAGATTTCAAGTCAGCATCACGACTACTAGGCGATTTGGTATTGATTGCACTACAATTATCAACCTTTGTTCGACTATAAGCATTCAGTTTTGTATCCATCATATCTAGCAGAGTCATCATCATTCGATGCCTTTCCTCAAAAACAGTTTTTTCTATGACCATTCTTTCAATATCTAAGTTTAAAGTAATCAGTACATGAAATATATAGTTAGGGTTATTGACTACCTCAGACCCTTGACTTTATTACCAATTGGCTACTTTTCAAGAGCTATAGTTAGAATATCATTAACCCCATGACAGTGAAAGGAGCATTGCTCTGCTTGACTCTTTATATCCTCTTATAATAACATCGATATAAAATATTACCTCCATAACATACAAGGCCTTGAATTAAAAATAAATAAATAAAACCAAATCATTGCAAATCAAGTAATAAAAAAGTAACACTTATAATCTTCTCTACCACTTTTTGTACATCACCTTCACAACCACCATTGTCGTTCTTTCGACCCACTAGCCACAATTGATTAAGGTCAATCTCTTTCATAGAAACTCCAAGCTCATCCTTCTATTTTATGTTAACAATAACAAAATATAAGTACAGTTTCCTTAAATATGCAAAACCAAAAAATGAAGTTTCTGTACATCTAGAGTGCACATATTCAAATAAGAAGACATTGTGAGAAGATACCTTTCAATATAGTAGGTCATCTTATCCTCAATTACCTAAGAAATGATTGTATTTAATCTTTGCACACAATTGCTTCCCTTTTTGGTTGTTTTCCTTAGAGAAAGCATTTGAAATTAATTAATCATTTCATTCATAAAATAATTGTAACAAAATAACTAATCACTATTGCAATATAACTTAAAATTCAACCCCAAGCATTCTATCAACAAACTCTCACCACTTTGACTTTGTAATTCTATGATACTCTCGAGGCGACAACTTTAAGTTATTACAGTGATCCTTGTTTGGTTGGATAAATTTAGTGTTTAAGGTTGATCTGAAGTTCCTTAAAAAAGTTCTCATTGATCGCAGTACAAATTTTTTGCTCCTCATGTCCAATACAAACTGGTTTGTTCCACTATATGAATAAGAAAAAAAATAAATTTATTTCCAAAAACCAAATTATAGAATTACTGAAATAAATAAGAAATTATATATTAATAGTATATGGTCCCAAATATTTTCTTTAATCTTCAGGGAACATGTCACCAATCATCGCACATGATTGAAACATTATTTCTAACCAAAACACCAATATAAGATCTCAATTCAATTGCTCCTTCTCCAATAGGAATTCCATAATCATTATATGACTATGATTTTATTGTCAAGTGATAATTTCATCAAATGCTTCTTCTTTGTTTTTTCCTCTTTGTCAGTCTCTCATCACATTTGGGCACACCCTCATCTCTTCATTTTCTTCTTTGTTTAACATGTCACTAAAATTTCAAAGTAATGCATAAATTATTAATCAAAATAGATTGCATAAAACAAAACAAGTCGAAGTAAATATATGCATAGAAAGTAAAACAAAGCCAAGAAACTTTCAAAATAAACTATCTTTCATTCCTCTACGAAGTCATTATCTACAGGGACATCATCACTATCAGGTCTATTATAAGTTCCAGCATTATCTTTATCCATATCCATATTTGGAGATGGATATCCTTTAGATAAAGATTCTTATTTCATCTTGTCAATACTTCCATCATAGCCTACTAATTTATTAACTATTTGACCCACTAAACAAACAATTGATTTTTTTGGATCTACTTGATCTTTCACATAAAATAATTGCTTTGCATGTGAAGTTAAAATGAAACAATCAAACTTATGACCAACTTGATTAAGACCAACTATAATGAAACCTAAATCATCAATCTTAACCCTAAACCCTAACTATCTACTTAGTCACACTTGAAAACAACTCTCTTAGTCATGAGATATTGAAGCTCTCAAATTTCAATAAGGACCCTATAATACTCCATCACACCAGAGTGTTGATTTTTATCCTTCGAGCTTGAAACTTGTAATGTTGTTGCTGAAACATTGACTCCACTATTTTGTGTATCATAGTTATTATCATAATCCTTAGTTGTAAATTTGAAATTGTTGATAAAATACCCTAAATAATCTATGACAGTAGAGCTAGGTTTGTTGGCCAACCACTTTACTATTTCTGCTACATTTATATCAATTATAATATAATTTGCTACCTACAATTACATATACACTCATAAATTTTAAAGATAAATGAAATAATATTAGTTCAAACTGGTTATATAATCAAACCTTATTTGAAACCAATAAATTAATCTACAAGTGTGATTATTTCTAACCAATGACCACGTTTTGGTTGCTTAGGGTATTTTGTTTGCAAGTGCAATTTATGCTCCCTACAATGTTATTATGAAAAAGTCAGTTTTTCTGAATTTGGTACAAGTTAAATTGGTTTTCAACAATAACATTCAAGGTTTACAATGAACTTGATTGATATAAGTTTCAAACTAAATGGTATTTTACAAAACACAAAGACACTTGCTGCAACAATGAAGTATCAACCATTATAGCCTCTCCACCTCTTAGGGACTTTTCAATTGTATAATCTACCATGTAACTAGGTAGCAGTCTAATGAAATCATGATTGGACCAATATTTAACACAAAATTCAAGTGCTTCCTCTACCAGATAAAATTCGGCAATGCATCCCTCAAAGCAACAATGGTTATGAACATAACCTTTTGGCAATTTCATGTTTCTCCCAAGCAGATACACCCAACAAAGGTGAACGAGTCCACATAATTGGACTTTATCAACAAGATGCACTGTCAAGTGGATCATTATGTAAAAAAAAGGAGGTTGGAAGAATTGCCCAAACAAAGACATAGTGACGTAATACTGTTTTTCCAATTTGTCAAGAAGTTAGTTTCTAGCACTGTACTAAAAGATTTTGCCAACCGTTTTTTTTTTAAGAGTGATGATATAGCCACAAACTCTTATACCAATTTATTTTGTACAAGCTGATGTGGCGTTAATTCATTGATTGAATTAAATATCTCTTAACCCACATGATTTATTTCTATTATTATATATTTTCATTCAACTAATGAATTAATGCAACATCAATTTATACAAGATAAGTTTGTACAGGAATTTGTAATTATATCATCACTCTTTTTTTAATTAACTAATTGAATTAACTGGTGAAATTGAATTACTTATACGTCATTATCTAATAACCACCAATCATTATCTTTTATTTTAATTAATATAAAGTCGTATTAACATGGAATCCAAGGATCCCTATCCTTTTCCAAACAACAATTTTCATTTTTAAATACAAAATTGACAAAATTTTGCCATGTATGGAAATGATGATTCACGAAAATAAAAACAGCATTTTTTTTCCCTCACGCTTTCCATTCAAAAAAAAAAAACCATAGTTGGAAAAATAATAACAGGCAAGACCTAATTCTAAGAGTAGTTTAATCTCGATTATATGCTATTGGTAATAGACACATGAAACAGATTCTGAAAGGAGAACTAGGCTATGAGAATATCTTAATTGGTTGCTCTCCAATGGAATTATTAAATTAAGGTAAATTTCATCGAGCTTCAATCTAATTATAGATGCATGCAGATGGATCCTTAATTTTAAAAATTGGCACTGTTATCCCAATTTGAAACACAAATTTTAGCTGCTTTTTTTTTTCAAACCAAACGCATATTATGAAACTTCAAGGTCGTTAACTAGCTTTTAAGAATGCTTATGATAAATATCCCACACGATTTGTGTAAATCCATAATATTTCAAAAAATTATTTACAAAAATTTGAATTATTTATTAAAATTTCAAATAAAAAAGTTTAACTAATTAATCAATTATATCCTTTTTTTTACCAAGTCTGTAAATTATTATTGATTAATAATATTACTTTAACATAATTTTAATTTGATTATGGTATCTTTAATAATCATATTAATAAAGTTGTAACAAAAGTCATTTTAAAAGCATAAAATTTTGTATAAAACATATAGTAATGTTAAACTGGTGGTTGGGTACTTTGGTACATTTATCATGTAGGTAAAACATTATGTTATTTGAATAAATTAATTTCATTTCTACACCTACTTTTTATCTATTTTTTAATAAGTATTTTTTTATGAAATCACCTAATGTTCCATATTTTCTCTTTATCTTCCTATTCCTCAATTTCGCACCCACTGCTTCACATATTTTCTTCTTCCAATGTTCAATTGGAATTCAAATTTTTTGTAGGCCAACATCAACTAAAAACAAAATAAAACCCACTATCCAAAAATAAATTTCAAATGAAATTTACAGACCGTAAAAGCCATTATTTTTTTTTCTTTTGTAAAATATTTGAAAAGGAAAATCATGATTCAAATGACATCAGCATCCTTCGAACTTATTGAAGAATATGGATTACAATGACATGAATTGTAAGCCTTACCTAAAAGATATTGATGGTCCCAGCGGAGAAATGCAGATGGTTGAATTCCATGAGAGTTTTACTTTAATAATTCAAGAAATACATAATGATTTATTGAAGGAAAATGTTAAACATAAATTAAAAAAAGAAAGGAAGAAGGGCAATAGAAATGGTAGCATGTGCTATTTATTAGGAATTTTTATTGAAAATACAACTACGACTTAATAAAAAAGATTAATAATCATGTCCATGATATATGCAATGTTATGATAGAGAAAGAATATGTATCCTTACAAAAATAAATAAAGGATAATTTTAAAATTTTATAAATACATAGATTTTTATACCATATGTGAAGAGAGATTTAGGTTTAGTTTGATAATGTTGTACCTTTTAAAATAATTTTATTAGTTGTGCTGTATAAATAATCAGTTGTAAAGAGAATCAGTTAAATATTTAGTAAAATATATTTTAAAGTGTTGTGAGTTTTAAAAGTAATTATATGTGTTTAGTAAATTTTACTGTCAAAATGTTCTAATAATGCAAATAAATGAATCGGATATAATCTTGAATAACATTTATTTAAACATTTATAAACATGTATATAAAATATTTTTATTGTGTACCTACAATAATTTATAACTAAAATAAATATTTTATACCACTAATTTTATTTTTAATTTTGTTATCTCAATATTATTGATAATAATGGTAATCTCTTTAAAGTTAATGATTTTATTTCCTAATTAATAAGGATAATTTTAGATTTTTATAATATATATGACGATATATATGGAATTGTATTAAGTATAAAAGTGATTCTCAAAATCTAATTTTGAAAAACTACTTCTTTCTTACTTTTCAAGATTTGTTATGGGATGGGACGATTTTGCTAAAAGTAATTTCTAAAAAAATTTACCAAACACTAAAATTAGCTTTTAACTTTTCCATATCACTTTTGGGTCTCCCAAAAACAATCCCAAACGGAAACTTAGTAGGTTCAAGTAGCCTCACTGAAGGTAAAATAATCAAATTCAATCAATATTAAGAACACCTTCTTAGTTGAAAATGGTTAAGAGACAATAATAGCAATAATAATATTAGGTAATTTTTAAGTATCTCCCCTGAGGTTTAGGTGCTTGACACTTATATAGAATGTATTGATGTAATTACATGTACATCCCTTATCATTAGAATAAAAATACATATGGCATTAGTGTAAAAGGGTAAATGTGTAAAAATATATTTAAAATCCAAAATAATTTAAAATTAAAGCTAATATTGTATTGATGTCTGAAAGATCCTAACATAGCTAGGTTAAGCGATAATTGAGCATGCCATGATGTTGTTAGGATCTCATATAATCCTTTATGGCCTTCCGAGTAGACCTCCACGATATGCGAATGTAGCCGATTCAGCAGTTCGATTTATGGTTTATCATTCATGGACGTTGATAAGATCCTTCCATTTAGTAGCACCTTAGGATGGCATAGCCTTAAAGTCAAGTTAAGGGCGAGGTTCAAACAAGGAAAGGCTTACGGTGGATACCTAGGCACCCAGAGACGAGGAAGGGTCTATTTCTATATATGGAAAGTTAAAAAATCTTCCTTCCCTTTCTACTCTTCCATCTGCTAGAACGAAATATTGGCTGCTACACCATATTAACTAGTGCTTTACAATAGCCAATGAAAAAAAGGAAAAATTCATAACATCCACTCGGCTTTCTCTTTCACACAAGCAAAAGCCAACACCAATTTCATCTTTCTAAACCTGTGACGGAGTTCCTTTTGCTGGAAGCTTTTATCAAGATGAAAAAATATTTTAGCTTTATTTATGAATGGGATGAGTTTTGATCGTGGCTCAAGTCTTTCATGAAGCGAGTATCGACAACAAATGACTTCAACCGTGACTAGAATTGGAGCGAGAAAGAAGTTAATTTTCATTTATCTAGTTCGAATATGCAAATCAAATGTAGTTAATCGTTTGTTGATTCTGAGTTACTTATACATGAAAATGGGTTTTTTGTATTTTGAATTTTTTTTCTCTACATGTTGATTTCTCTTTGTTGATGTCCTCAAGGTCTAAAATTTTTATCGCTTATGCAAACATTTCTTAGGAAGAAAATGAAGAATAGATTGTCTATGGTGATTTGTTGACTTGCAATAGCCTCCATAAATAGGTATTGCTGCTCAAAATATTATTGTTTATCTACAGTGGTAATAAATGGCAACTTTAGTTCAATTTAGTTTTTTTTTAAATAATAAGTAATGTCAATTATTTTACATAGATGGATAATTTGATCTTTTTGGATATTTTGTGATTCCAACAGATTTTATGATCCGTCGGTTTTTAAAGTTTTATTTAATAATTTATTATTTTGGCAGCAAGGGTATTTTTATAATTTTAATAGTTCACTAACAATCAAACTAACTATAACTAACGGTAGGAGAAGTGTATATAATTACATCAATACATTTTATCAAACTGTCAAATATCTAAACCTTAGGGGAGGTCCCTAAAAATTACCCTCATAATAATAATTGATTCATTGAAATTTAATGAGAATTTATTTGTTTGACGGTTCAAATTTCTTATTTATTCAAAATTTTCAAAATAATGTGAACTTGAATTTTTTTTGTGGGTAAGCATTCTTTTAATTTATATATTTTAATTATATAATTATTTAATTCCTATATTTTAAAAAAATATTTCAAAGCAACTACTAATTTTTTTTCACTTGTATCCAGTATCCATAATTTTTTTTTATAATAACGCCCTTGCAACAGTATTTACTTTTAAGAGTAATATGGTAAATTAATTAAATTTAAAAAATTAATTAATATCAATAATATTATTTTAAGGATATTATTGTAAAAATAAAAAAATATTTTCAAATATCGTTTAAGATATTAAAATTAAACACACTTAAAGACAAAATATAAAAAGATTAAACAAGCATTTACCCTTTTTTGTGATTATATTTTCGAAGTACGGTGTCTTGACACCATTTGAGGGGCCCTGATGAGTGATGAGGGGTGAAGATATCACCCACCCCCTTGTAATTTCACAATGGGTGCGTTTGATACACGTATTGTATTATATTGTATTGCATTATTTTAATGCTGGTGTATTATATTATGCTGTATTGCATTAATATTGAATTATAATAATATTATACAACGTTTGGTGTAATACTGTATTATATTAATTTTAATTATACTATGTCTGGTACTTCATTGTATTAATTTTTTTATTAATTTAAATGATATATATTTAAAAAACAATAGTTATTAACGTTTTGTTTATTTATTTATTTTAATTTCCTCTCTCCTTTATTTATTTTTTTTCTTTAGATAATGTTTTTCAATGTATCATTATCTGCATCCTCTTTCTCCTCTCTTTGTGTTCTCCAGATCTTTTTCTTCTTCGTTCATTTTTGTTCTATTTTTCTCTTTCTTCGTCTTTATTTCATTTTCTTTTTTTCTCTTTTTCTTCTATTTTCTTTGTCTTCTTCAATTTGTTTTCCTTTTTTCTTTTCCTCTTTTTCTCCTTCTTTCTTCTTCTTCTCCAGGCTTTATCTTCGTATTCATTTTATTTTCTTTTTTTTCTCTTTTTCTTTGTCTTCTTCGATTTGTTTCTCCTTTTTCTCCTTCTTTCTTCTTCTTCTTTGGGCTTTATCTTCTGCACAATGAAGGTGTCTTCATGGAGCAATGGCTATGGTGTCACACGACACTATAAAAGCGTCGTTGATGGCGTCGAGCAATGATTGCCAAGTCAATTTGGTGGTGGTAGATTGGATGATATGAATTTCATCGTGAACATGCTGTAAAATTTTCTCAATTTCATTTTCTTGATTTGCTCTAATACGATGCGGCGTAATCCCAACCCCCCCTCGGGTTGAGTTTGTGTGTTTAACCACATAAAATTTAGAGTTTGACCACATTATTATACTATGTGATGTAAGTACCAAACATGGTATAATAATATTCTAATACAATAAGGAGCTTTTATACTATAACCAAACATGCCCAATAGAAATTTGACAAATTCGGCTAGACGCCCATATTTTAAACAATCTTTACTATCATCTGATTAAATGAGAAAGTTCACCTTGTGTGTCTCACACTGCCGGAATAATACATAAAAGCCATTGCAGGGCAAAATACTAGGGAAATTTGGCAAAGATAAGTTACACATGACACCAACTTCAAGTGAAAAAAGAAAAATAATAATGATAAACTATTTTAACTAACGTGACCAGAGGAGGGAAAGGGGCTCCCCTTTTTGGCAAGCAGTGACTTGATCCAACACTATCTCTTTCAGCTGCTTCTCAACGGCTTCTATAGATTGACAGGCATCTATTATCTGCAAGCAGTGTCTTAAATTTAGCTATGAGGATGGCGACCCAATCCGTTATCTCCAACTAAAAGCAAATAGGATAATTGAAAACATGCTCAATGGTATAGCAGGGTTGAGTAGCTCAGAAAGAATATCCACTCAGCAGTAAAGTACATGGGAAAACATTGGAAATTGATTTCAAATTCCAAAAATCAGAAACAATTAAGCAAAAATTTAGTTCCAAGTGAAAAAAATGGTTCAGTGCAGAGGAACTAAGGCATCATTATCCAGAAAAAAAAAATGCGGACTATGAGGCCTCACTATTGCCAAGTAACGGCTAAACAAACCAAGGAAAATGTTACCTTCCAGGAGGAATCACGAAGCATCTGATAGCATTGAGCTACTTTCCTTTGAAACTCTAGATGTTCATATCTCTCACCGCCATAGCCTCCTCTTTCTGCAGCTTTCTAATAATTTGGAAGTGACACCAACATTTTAAAGTTTATCATGAAGAAGGTGAAAACTATAGAAATAGGATAAAAAAATGCATGTTTAAAGAAGCAACTTAACGAACTGAGTAAATAACAAAATTGTCTATTAAAATATTAAGGTAAATGTTCGTTCATTTGAAAAACAATATTGAAGTATCCCTTAGCGAAAAGGATGATTCAATTGCCATTAGTTTGTGAACACTAGTGATGTTGCCCCCAAGATGTTTGTTTTGCCAACTCTTTTCTGACTACCCATTCACCTACCTACTTGTTTACAGAGGACCATATATTGCTATATATCCTTATGCAAATCTATAAACCTATATAAATGATCAGAACAGCTAGATAGATGGTTTCCCATTTTTCTTCTTGAATAATTAAGAAGAAAATGCAAGGTTGTGCATGAAAGGCCAGGAATGCATACAGGTGAGTGAACCATATGAAAAGGACAAAAAATCCTCTTGTTTCAGCAGGGTGTTACTGTCAGGTACTAATATAGATGACCTAATTATGAATAGATTGTCATGTGTTTCTAACAAAATGGAAAACCAGAAAATTAAACACAGAAATTTCTTAAGGTCAACTGATCATCAAGCAGGATAGTTCCTTGCCTGCCGCGAACAATATTTCAAGAAAACCTAAGATCTAGCTGTTGGTTGGTAACAAATCAGTAAAAGCAATATCCAACCAGAGCAAGGTGCCTAGCCAAATGCAATTGACATCTATAAAACTTATATTAAACAACTGACCTCTGGAGGTATGTCAAGATAAAGTACCGAATCTGGAGCCAGCAACCCAATCTCTGGTGCCTGCAAAAAAAGACCTCACTATATCCATATACATATATTGTTTAATAAGCAGGAGACCTCACCAAATTCATTAATGAACAGCAAATAACAAAAATTTAACTGTCAAAGCATTTTTTAGCAAGTATTCACCTTACACCATTCAATATCGATTCCTTTAGCAGATGAGAAAGCCACCCCAGAATAAGAATAACGGTCAACAATGAGGGTAGTTCCAGCTTTCAGTTTAGCTTCCATCATTGACCTGCAAAAGCATTGGATAACTTTTTACTTATTTCATTTAAAAACCAAAAGAGAACACACAAACTTGCTCAAAAATAAGTGAAATCATAAGATTTCCCTTCATATGATTATCAGCCTATCAGTTTATCCAGAAAACTTTTACGTAGTTGATTTAAAAACCAAAGGAGAACACACAAACTTGCTCAAAAGATAAGTGAAATCATAAGATTTCCCTTCATATGATTATCAGCCTATCAGTTTATCCAAAGTCTTAGGAACCCAGACTAACTATCAAGCCTAAAGGGCTTTCTCTAACAATTAAGATCCAAATGACTCAAAGTGCTCAACCATACCACTATGTCCCACAACCATCTGGAAATGTTATTACAACAGCCACTATGCCTACATTGGAACAAAACTCCACTCACCTGCAACCCAAAATAAATGGTGTATGTTTATTGTCTTGATAACGCATCAGGCACTCAGGTTCCCTGGTCATGCTGTGCATTGCTGCAACATGTCATGTAAAGTTCCACAATGAACAGTAAGGAAAACCAGACACTTCATCTCAAAGTTTATATTCCCATATCCTCCATAAAAGCCTACTCAATGGATCCATTGCAACTCCATAGCATGGTCCAGTCCAGGAAGAAACCACAGAATCAAGAATCTCAATTCAGAATTTTGCACACCCACCTACTATTTCTCATCTAAGTCATAAAATCCTCAATGTGTCAGTCCTACCTAAGCATAGGAATAGCAGAATGTTATCCCAGTCCAAAATCCACACATAAGGAAATTAGGATGGGATTTACGAATCTCTAGATCCATGTGTTAAGCTAGAAGTTTAAGCTTCAGGAATTAGAAGTTTATCGATAAGTAAATGAAGTCAGACATACATGTTTGATTAAATTAGTTTCTCAAATCAACTCAGGAAGATGACTCTGAAATTGCCCAAATCCCCCAAAGCTGGGTATGAGTATAGTGCATTTAATCTATCACATAAAACAATCAGATGCCCTAAATTACTAAACAGCCAAGCAAACTCAGGTTACATTCAAATCAAGACAGAGCAAATCTCATATGGCAATAATTCAGACCTTTTCTCCCAGCGGTTTGCACTAAAGAGCAGATGGATTGTGTGATCATCCAAGTGTGACTGATTCGAAAGATATGCAGATATCATTTGCCCGACACTAGTAGTTCTATCAGGAAATCGCCATAACTCAACCGAATGGCCCAAACCCTCCAAGTATGAGAGCAGTCGACTACATTGAGAAGTCTTCCCACATCGATCTAAACCTTCCAGAACTACTAATGCACCTCTTGAATCAATATTACCAATTCTCAGGCTACTACTACTTTCCATCCGAAATGGTGTACAGGAACACTTTGGCAGACAATTCAAGTGAAACTTTGACTGCCGCACAAATAAAGCTCCAAAATTTCTAGAATTCAACAACTATATATTAGAAAACAAAACCCGAGTATGACATATTTCAACAGCAAATAACATCAATTTAGTTCCACAGCTGAAACTGAGTCAGAAAACCATAAAAAAATATTTTTGATCTATATTAAAAGAATCAAATTATATTTCATCATTTTAGAACATCTACAAGTAACTTAACTTTCCATCAGCTGATTTTTATAGAACTACATTGTTTAGAAGATCTACGTTCTTCATTTCTGAACAAACACAATACACCACGCCAACACAAATTGTGAATCAAAGCTCTAGGAATAGAAAAAATATATAAAAAATGCTATAAAAGAGAATATACTTACAAAGCCTTAGAAAGTGTAAAAGAGCAAGCATGTGTCATGTGCCTTTCCAAAACTACAATAAATCAAGAAAATTGGAAATCAATACTTTCAGAACCAAACGATTTAGCCACTAAACTGGGTTTTATTTATTATACTTATAATATAAGTAATAACTATTGAAAAAAAATAACTACCCACTACTGCTAATAATAAATTTTAAAAAATAATAATAACTAACAAATCGAACCATTGACAGGGACAGGGGACAGGTTTTGTCCAGTTTAACATTGAACATTCATAATTTTTCATTTTCTTATAAAAAAAGTATTGGAAAATCAAACAAATTATAATTTTCAAATTTCACTAACAAGTCTACTACAATCGATTAATTATACTAATTAACAATCTGCAGATGAAAATTTCATTGTCCCTGAAAATTGAAACAGCATAATAGCAGGAAGCCTGTGTCCAACAATTTTCAATTTACAAGAGGCAAGTACAAAAAATCATTCAGTCAAAAGAAAAAACAAAAATGAGTAAAATCACCATAAATTAAATCAAGTAATAGCACAGAGTCTCCTATTCTTTCAGAGACATAATCAAATTAGAAGACAAGTTTCGAACTTCTCCTTACTTTTTGTTTCCTGCCGTTTCTCAGCAGCTAAGCTAGCAGCAATTAAACTCAGAAAAAGGCTTGTTGACTCAATAATGAGTTCGTGACTGACCTGACCCAAACACAAAGGCAAGACAATGATGCCCTGAAATTCTGCTGAGATCTGCAAAACCTAGAACCTCATTTTTAGGGCTTTTCAATCGGACAAACACGAAGAAGATTGCAAAGGACAGCTTTGAAAAGAGAGGGTAAAGTAGTTGGTTCAGTTGTATTTTAATACCCTTTAGGGTATTTTTCACAAACCTTCTTGTGGTTTGATAAAATCACTCAATTAAAAAACCATATAGGTTTTTAACAACCACCTCCCATGACTGTAAGGATGGCAAATGGGCTGAGCTGTCAAGCCCTTTTTCAGATTTATAGTCTCATCTTATAATGTTATGGCATTTATATCAATCAAACCAATAGAAATTTGATTGTAGTATATTATAATTTTTCTCATTTACGTGAATAGATTAATTATAACATAATTCCAAAAAATTAAATTAACAAGTAACAACAGCTTTTCAATTCCTTTTCACAAAATTCAGAATAAATCCATTTCATCAATCACTGAATAATTCACTTCTAAGTTAAAAAAAAAAAAGTAGCAGCTTAATTTAGCAGAGCTGATTGGGGCTTTTAAAAGTTTAACTCCTTTATGTTACAGATGGCAGTAGCCAGCGGAACAGCAGCAATGTCAAGATTAATTGTGGTCGCCGGTGTCAGGAGTGAAGGCAGAGCCGCAGCAGTCACTGGATTGATGTGTGTTGGCTGGGGTTTGGCTGTTTGGAAAAGTTTATACGGAAGGCGACCGTCGTCTGGGCTGGGAGAGTATAATTTTCATTTTAAATTTTGCAAATTACAAGTTTACGTTTACTTTTTAATTTAATTTAATTTTTCGTAAGGGCCAGGCAAAAGCTCGTGCGTTTTTGTAGGCCTAGCTTGGGCTTAGGGTGCGTTTAGGATTGAGATAATATAGCTTTTAAGCTACAGCTGCTTAGTATTCAAGTAATGAGCTTTGATTTCACTTGTTTCAGCTTGCGCTTTAGAAATAGCTTCCGCACAAAATAAGAAAGGGCCCTTCCAACACAAATGGTTGAGAGTTCACATTCTCATCATGTTTGGTAAAGCCAAGTCCACCATGCAAAAGTTAATAATATGTAGTAAATATATATTTTAAATAATAATTTTAACAAAATTATTAAAAATATAATAGATTTTTCATGATACAAGTGAAAAACCACATCCACATAACTTTCAAGTTACAACAACTAGTGTTTACTAAATACTTAAATGCTATAACTTTTAAGATACAGCTGCTCAACCTCAATTCTAAACACACCCTTACCCTTGGACGAGTATTGAAATTTGAGGTTCAGAGGCTCGCGCTTGGGCCATTTTGCCATAATTACAGTAGTGACAGACAATTTAACAAATAGATATAGATGTATATATAAACATTTATTATTGAGGATTATGAATATTAAGTTACTGCATTCAATCTACACACTAGTGGGTAGGAAGGAAAATTACGAGATATTAGTAGTAAATTGTTAAGGATAGTGATTAAGTTAATTAGTTCTTATAGCTCTTTGAGTAGCTGAGTTGTTCTTTATTTTATAACCTTTACACTCTGCTCAACTTAATTACAAAATAAATAAAAAATAATTAGAAAAGGATGTTTAAAAATAAAAATAAAAACCTTAAAATGGACAAACGAAATAATAACAAAAAACACAAAATTTACATGATTAAGCTTCCTTAGATATATCTACGAGGATTCAAGTACACAACCATTAAAATCCGCAAATAAAAAACACTACAAATCAGAAACTACATTTATGCATTTACGCTTATACGTATTAATTCACTTAAAATCAGAAATTGATTTGCTGGAAATTCGTGCTCACCTTTTGTGTTAACAGCGCCCAACAGTGGAAAGAATGGACAAGGCAGCCAAGTACAGTGTGTTTCACGCGAGCCAAGATGCAGCGGGTTGCCGACGTTTGATGACAGTGAAGTGCACTGAGCGAGGCGAGGCAGGGCAGCCGGCGCTCAACCTTCGACGACAACAACGCGTGCTCAGCTCAGGCGAGGCATTCGGTGTTCGATGACAGCGACTGCAAGCCGGACGGCGTTCAAGGGTTAGGGATTTAGGGTGGTTTTCGATTTCAAGCGCTTGTGAATGGTGGAGGTGTGAGGCGTGAACGGTTTGGCGAGTGAGTGATGCTGATGCTGTCTGCGCTTTTCGATTTAGGGATACTGGATTTGTTTTTTTTTTTTAAATTATTGCTCATATATCTTTCAAAACAAATTAGATTAAATTAATATTATAATTAAAATTAATCTCGACCCGATATCCGGTTTTCCGGATAAACTTGCATCCGGATGCGGATCCGGATCCGTTATAATACTTCAACTCCAGATCCACATTTTTTAAAATACAGATCCGAATTTTTTCGGATTCAGATTTTTTAGATCTTTGCGGATCCGTGGGGGACCCAAATTTTTTTTACCATCTCTACTATTATAATTAAAAATATAAAAAATATTAAAAAAATCTTTCACCAACTATAAATAGTGCTCATAAATTAGAAATATCAAAAATATTTCATCCACTTTATATGATAAATTTAGCTTAGTTTTCCAATTTTGCGAAAATCTCTCTCATCTTTTGAAAGTCGTGTTAAATTCTTAAAAATATCATTTTTTTATTATATGAAATTATTGTTCAGATTACAACTCATAATACATGATAGTATAATTGATATTTATAAATCAGACTATTATTGAGACCAATTTACATCAATATTAATGAAGTACTTGGACCAACTTATTACTGAGACTAACTTACATCATTACTAATGAAACTTTAGGACCAACTTATATCAATAGTAATAAAACTATGTCTAAATTTTAACCCTCATAAATATTCAAGAAATGTCAACTCCTCACTTATAGATAAAGAAAATGATTACATTCACTCAATTTTTAATTAAAAAAATAAATACTTTTATACTATTTTTGTAAAAATTCGAACTGCTTCCTTTAAAGAACAGCAGCCCTGACCACTCGGCCAAAGTGGCTTAAAAATCTCACTTGAAATAATTGAAAAAAAAGGGTTTTTTCTTTTTTGTTTAGAGACCTCCTATAGTTTTTAATTAATATTACACAAATCGGACTATAATTAAACAAAATTCTAAAAGGTATAATTATTGTTGAGTCTTCACTGGTTGTCTGGTTCTTACTTCTTACCATGGACCGCAGGCCGCGTACAAGCTCACAATCGCCACGTGACACGAAAGCCGCAAAGCAGCTTTTGCTGGTAGAGTTTAAATTACATCCGTACCCACGGATCAGATAAATTTAAACCAATCAAATCTAATTGCGTTCAATGCTTTTCCACTCGACACAAATTACACCCAACCACATTCGAGTCGCCGCCGCCATGCTTTTGTCTAGAAGCTCTCTTTTGTAAATTACAATCATATCCGTCAAATCCAAATCTAACGGCCAAACGACAACTAATCCAATCCGTCCAATTCTCCGGATGTGGGAATCGAACGGTCCACATTTGTCGAACCGTGGCTGTAAAAAGAAGCCGTTCGCCTTTAAGTAATGGGACTGGAGAGGAGCGAAGTGTAAACGCTCATTCTCTCTCTAAAATTTGCTTCTTTCTCTCGGTTTCGAAGTTAAAGCTTCGTCATTTATCTAATAAGTCTTCACCTCTCCTGTTCGATTCCGCCCAGTTCGTGTTACCCAACCACTTCAGGTCCCTCACAAAGTTAGTTTTTAAAATTTATACGGCTCGGTTCGGCCCAGTTTGCGTATGCACTAAGTATTGATTTAGGGTTGTGTGATTCAGAGATGGTTGCAATTCCAGTTTCCAAGCTATTTTTACGATAAACTGAAGTTCCTAAGAGCAAGAAATTTTGCTACTATGGAGAATTGTTTTGGCTCTGGCCGCAAGTAGTCGATGGTAATTGACTTGAGGCTTTGGGTAATTTCAAGATTTAATATTTTTTGTCTTGTACGCGTTCTTACATATAATTTAATGTTTTTCCATTCGGTCTCTTGCTATTTTGTTGTTATTGCTCAATTTTGAGTATTCAGATTGAGTTTTGGATCTTGAATTCTTATGTGTTCTTGCAGTGAAACAGTATGTGTTCTATTCGGGTTTAATATTACCAAAGCCCGAAAATTTACATTTAGAACTATAGGAAATTAGAAATTTATCTGTAAAATGAAATTTAATTGACCTAATTTTCATTTCGAACTGAATTTGTGAAAACATGAAAGAAAGGATGTGTCTTGAATTAGTGAATTTGTTGAACATAATGGTTAAATCAATTTTATTGAGTTAGTTGTGTTACTGGTCAGTAGTTTGACAGTTGTTGCTAATATTACTTTTAATGTTAACTGAAAATCAGCGGGAATAATGTCCTCCTATGATTAAAATGTGCAGAGTTTGGTTATTACTGGTTAGACCAACATTTGTTGTCCTCTTGATATCAGGACCTTAAGATAAAGTGCTGGCAAAGATGATGGGGAAGAATGATAGGTTCTCAGGGGGGTATTACCGTAGTAATGCGTTTGAGACCACTGGTGAATCGGAGGGGTCTGGTAGCTCGGGACGGATTGATGCTGAGATCACTGCTTCTGAAGATTCAAGTGCACCAACAAGAAAATGCATTAATTTAAATCCTGACAAATGGGATGCCTTTGGTGTCCCTTTACAAGTCCTTTCTCTTCCAAATCTGTCGCGGTCTGAAAGAAAAGATCTAGTGCATAAGTTGACAGCAGATCTGGAACAGATAAGGATACTTCAAAAGAAAGTTGGGGTGCAGAGAACAAATGGGGTTACAGTTTCTTCTTCTAGTGATATTCTTAGTTGTAGCAATGGACCACATAGACCTAAAGTACAGAACTCCAGAAAATCGTTGATGACGACTTGTGGGCCAGGGAAGAAAGTAAATCCTGTGAGTAATAACAGTCGCGGATGGAATCGGGGTACTTCAGGAAGGTTTGAATCTGCAGGAAAACCAACTTCAACTACGGGCACTGGAAATGTAATTTTGATGAAGCAGTGCGAGACATTGTTGAAACGATTAATGTCTCATCAGTATGGTTGGGTTTTCAACACCCCTGTTGATGTAGTTAAGATGAACATTCCAGATTATTATACTATTATAAAGCATCCAATGGATTTTGGAACAATTAAAGAGAAGATGGCATCACATGCATATTCAAGCCCATTAGAATTTCTTGCTGATGTGAGGCTTACATTTAGCAATGCAATGATGTATAATCCACCTGGGAATGATTTCCACATCATGGCAGATACTCTTCGTAAATTTTTTGAAGCAAGGTGGAAAGCTATTGAGAAAAAATTACCAGTAATCAAGCCCCAATCCCTTCCGGAAAAGTCCACCTCATGTGCTAATGTTGAAACAGCTAAGGCGATCCCTCCCGCAAAAAGGAAAAAAATTGAAATAATGTGTCAGGAAATTGTGCCGACGGCTGTTAAACCAGTAATGACAGATCAAGAAAAGCACAATTTGGGCAGGGAACTGGAGTCTTTGTTGGCAGAAATGCCCGTTCATATCATTGATTTCTTGAGAGAACATAGTTCCAATGGAAGAGAAACTGGTGAGGACGAAATTGAGATTGATATTGATGATCTGAGCAATGATACTTTGTTGACATTGCGGAAGCTTTTAGATGACTATTTAGAAGAAAAACAAAAGAACCAAGCAAATGTTGAACCTTGTGAAATAGAGGTAGACCACTTTGCTGACCACCCTAATTTTGAATTTCTGTTTTCTCTTGCATGTGTCAAGGTATTACATATTCTGTGTTTTTATCTGTTGCAGCTGTTGAACGAATCTGGACTAAGCAATTCATCCATGCAACAGGGCAAAGGTTATTTTCTAGTTCTTTTGATGTCTTAGGGTTGTATTCGGTATTGTTGTCCAATTGCTGCTTTCATGTGAAAAAAGGAGAATGAAAAGCTATGTGATCAGTGTCATTTTCAAAAATAACCTTGAAAACAAGAAAAAGTAGAACATGTTTGATAGGAATATTTTAAATAATTATCATTGGATTAATTTTCATCAACTAAATATTAAGTAATAGTTGATAATTTTTATTATTTAATGAATTTGATTATTTTAATTTTAAGAATACATTAGGTAGTCTTCTTAATTTTACTTGGATCAAGAAAAATGATGAACTATACATATTTGATTTAATTAATATATCAAAACATAAATATTATAATGTATTAAAAAAAAGGAAAGACTATTGTGGGGGAGATTGTTTTTTCAAGATATAACAACAACAGCAACAATAATAATAATTGATCTGTGCAGTTTGCTTGTACAATGAAAGATAGACATCTATTCTTGCTTAAGCTTGTCTACAGGGATGTTGCTGTTGAAGCTTGTGACATAGGACCTTTGCTTATTTGCTTGAGTTATCGGCTGCTTGATTTGGCTCTTTTTTCTGTTGGCTTCCTTCTTTGTTTAGCGTCTTTATTGAATTCTATCTTGTTGCCTTGCTTCACTTGAATTGATGATGAGTGGTTGAAGAAGTTATGTTTGAGTGGCTGTTGGCTTGGCTTCTTTACTGATTTTTGAAAGTCAGCTTTGCTTTCTATACTTCAGTTTTCCTTGGCTTCATTCTTTTGCTTCCTAGCTTCTTTATAGCTTGCTTTTTCTTCTTCTCATTACTTCTTGTTCGATCTTGTCCTTCCAATTGAAGCAGCCTTGTCCTCAATTATAATTCATTTTCGTCAGTTTGAATGGAATCGGTGTGTGCTTGTTGTATACAATACTCAAGTGAGTGTAGAGACTTTTACTAAAATATATTAAATCATGTGTACTGGGCCAACCCACTCGGGCTTTTTAACTAAATATTATTATCCCCCACATTTCCCCCTTATTAGGTTGTCCTTTGACTTTTTGTCAAAGTGCAATTTCGGCTTTATCTTCTCAACATGTCAATGTCCCTTGATGCTTTATAGCAGTTGCCAGATGTTCAATATTTGATTATTTCATAGAAACAGCCGCAAAAATATGTGCTTAATTTTTATTGTCAATAATTGGCTCCTGTTTTTTGTAGCTTTGGGAAAGTACATGTGAACAATAAGAAATCTTGGCCAGTATCAATCATGCTATTAGAAGTCATGAAAGACTATCAAATTAATATAGTTTTATAATAACAATTTGTTCAAAAGATTCTTTTGTCTGAAGATTTTTCCATGGCTTTTTAATGTTTTTCAGCGATGGTGTGCCTGAATTTTTTTTCTTTTTTGGGGTGCCCGGGGATTTTCTCGGGGCCGTTGTGCCTGAAGATTATATCAGGGCTCTATATATTATTACATTATGATGTTATTATTATTATTATTATTTTGAGATATGGTTGAAGAGGGTTGTTCATCTTGGAAAACAAGGAAAACAAGAAAACGTTATTTTCCTATTTCCTTTGTTAAAAGTGTAATATGAATTTTATATTTCCTAATTGAAAGATGATCTAACAAACACGTATTTGGTGCTTCATGAATCCAAAAACCAGAAAATAAGATTTGAAAACAATACCAAATGCACCCTTAGTGCTCAAGTTATTTAGGATCTCTTTGTGACTTGTTTTTCCCATCTTGCATTTAGGCAATGACTTACCTGATGAGGATATTGATATTGGTGGAAATGAGCCTCCTGTCTCAAGCTACCCTTCCATGGAGATTGAGAAGGATACAGCCATTAAAAGCAGAAAACGTGTGAGCCCAGGCAGCTCCAGTGGTAAACTCTTTGTGGATGCTACAATTTATCTTTTGTTTGATCTTTAATGTTCTCTTTCCACCTAAGGCATGTAGCAACGTAGATCTTGAAGTTCGTTATTATTATTTGGTATTGGGATCAGAAGAATATGTATAATTGGTTTTGATTTTTGAGTAACAAAGATGCTGATATATTATAACAAGCTGATGTGATTAGCAAAGGGTCTGTATATACTTTTTAACTTCATTATTTATCCTCCTGTGTTGCCTATTTAGCTATTATAGTTGAACCTATGGGCTAAATCAATTGGTTCATTTGTTTGATTGTTTTCATATCAAGGTGATATCTGATATGTGTTGTTATCAACTAATCCAACTGTTTGTACGTCACTCTATATGTGTGTGTGTGCGCGCGCACGTGTGTTCGTGTGTGTTGTGTTGTCAAGCATCATTATAATGTTAGTTTTTCTGAATTGAATTATTTATTGATTTCCCATTGTATCTTTTGTATGCTTCACAGGTTCAGAATCTAGTAGTTCTTCTGACAGTGAATCTGATGATGTTAAAGCATCAAGTCCCATTAGCGCATCAAAGGTGTCTGCTCATTTGATCTAGCTGTCAATGATAAATAATTGGAACTATATGTTCCTCTTGCTTTGGTTTTTTAAATTGACTGCTATGGTTTACTGGATGCCCATCTTGTTTACAATGGTTTTCAACCTTCATTCTATTTACCCAGTTTCTCTTTCAGGTGCCAAAAGTCTCAGGTCATAAAGATAAATTAGATGAAAAGACTGGCAGTGGTGATCCTCTAGATGTAAATCGTGAGTATTCTGTTATCAGATCGGTACTTTTAGATTAGGTACTAGGAATTAAGGAACTGTGTAGTGTCCTTATAACAGTAATGAAAAAGAACTTAGTGGCTGGAATTTGTTCTTTTGCTTTATGACGTCCCACTGGTTGTAGATGGCTATTATATGCTTGCTCTACCTTAGCATAATCTAGGCTGAAATGATTTACAGTTGAAGCTATAGCATTCTACATCTTTGTGAGAATTTCTTTATCTGTGGTCATTTTCAGAGTCGGTGAGTGGATTGGATCAGCTCGAACATACTTCCCAGCAGAAACCAAGTTCTGTAGAGTCAGATTTTCGTCAAGATGGTAAGTTGACAAATTGATAGTTTATCTGCTATTAATTTGGAGCTGCATCACATGGTTCATCCCTGAAAAATTTAGGGGAAAGTGCGCCAAATGAGAGGCAGGTGTCTCCTGACAAACTTTATCGAGCTACCCTTTTGAAGAATCGATTTGCTGATACCATTTTAAAAGCAAAAGAAAAGACGCTTTCTCAGGTTGGTTTCGATTTTGGCCTACTTGCAAAGTTATTTTTATGTCTTGGTTCATTTTGTGAGCATTTCAACTCAATGTGATCTGGTGCAATTTGATTTGGCTGATGTCAGGGGGACAAGGGGGATCCTGAAAAACTTCGTCGGGAGAGAGAGGAACTTGAACTGCAGAAACGGAAAGGTTTGACCTTTACCATTAACCTTACGTATGCTAATTTTCTGTGAATTGCTGAATTTCGTAAGGGTAGAGCTTCCCCACCTTTTTCTTCCTCAAAGTTTTAGTAGTGCATCATTAAGTAATGGTTTTTGCTTTTATTTTTCCTGTGCAGAAAGAGCACGGTTACAAGCAGAAGCCAAAGCTGCTGAAGAGGCTCGAAGACAAGCTGAAGCAGATGCTGCCACTGAGGCTAGACGAAAGAGGGAGGTTGAAAGAGAGGCTGCACGGCAGGCATTGCTGAAGGTAAACAGTGTACAAATGGGTTCTCACCTATTCCTCCCACTGTTCTTGTTTTGGTTTTCAACAGAACATTTTTCTGGTGTTTGTACAGATGGAAAAGACCGTTGAAATCAATGAGAATTCTCGTTTCCTTGAAGACTTAGAAATGCTTAGAACTGCCCCTGCCGAGCAGTTACCAAGCTCTGTCGATGAGACAAGCCCAGACCACTCTCAGGATGGCTTGGGTAGCTTCAAGTTTGGAGGTAGTAACCCGTTGGAACAACTAGGTTTATACATGAAAGAGGATGATGAAGAGGAAGATGCTGAACCACCAAGTGTTCCAAATCCTTTAAATGATGTAGAGGAAGGAGAGATTGACTAGTTCTATGCTCATGTAACATTGCACAAGTCAAAAAGGAGCTACACCACAGTACTTGATCAAAAAGGGGAAAATAAAATGCAAAAAAGAAACTGGAAGAAACCTTGTTCGGGCATTCCTCAGTTCCATTCTATAGCTTTCCAAGGGGGACGGGGACTGCTGAAAGGTTAGGAAATTACATATACACAGGCAAAAGGAGAAGCATATGACAATCAATTTTGGGTTATTTTATTCGCTTAAGCTTCAGAGTGTGATGTGGCCTAACGTGTGAGGGGCAGGCAGATCAGTAAGGTAAAGCGTTTTCAATCATTAGGTGCAGCAAGAATGCGGGCCACAACTGTGCTTTGAATGAATTATGTCAAATGCTGATGTTGTGAAAAGAAAGTGTACATGAAAATGTAACTAGGAGTTGCTAGTCTAGCGAAGCTCAAGTTTAGTACATATATTATCATCCATCATAATGCACCGTTTAAAATTAAAATTGTAGAAACAAATGACCACCCAAGATTGCAGCCCCCCGGAGCTCAATTCCTAAACTATGACAACTCATAAGCCACACCCGACACCACAAAGGTTTTACTAGCCAGGCTTCACCAATGCAAAGGAAATTGTATAGCGTCTTGCGTTCTGGATGCACCTCCTAAACCTTCGACTTCTTTTTAGGCTTGCCTTCATCTTCATCATCAACCATATGATCAATCTTTCCTCCTGAATAGCTTTCCCAGTAAATCGTGAAGGGAAATCTTGTCTTTAATTGCCAATCCAAATCATTTGTTTTTCATAGCTCTCTAGATAAGGGCGGAGCCAGGATTTTTTATTAACCTGGGCAAATTTATGAATGTATTTTTTATATTTGTGTGAATGTGCAGAGAAGTAAAGAAAAAACACACGTTGAGCGATGCAGCATAAAAAAACTCTTAGTAGAGTTTATGTACTCAGCAAAATAAAAGACAACTGTGCAACAAGTGGGTTTATAATATAAATTTTTAAAATTCTATCAATAAAACTTTATTTATGAAATTTATTGATAGTGGAGGTGATATATTTAAATAATTTGATGTAATAAAAGAAAAATACACTTATGTATGGTGGCACTCTATACATGAATTAATAATTATTAATAACTTTCATATAGTCATAAAAAATTATGATCTTAATATAACCTAACTACAGTTAATAATAAATTCCACATTATTATAAGTTATAATTTTTTAAAATCTCATCTTCAAAAAATTACCTTTGTATGGTAATAATTATTTGTATATTACATAAATTATAAAGTGATGATAGGTTTACAAGCTCTTGTATAAAATATTGTGGCTTAAATTCGTTAGTTGGATTAAAATACAAACTAATAAAGATAAATCATATAGGCCAACAATTATTTAATCTAAGTAGTTGAATTACGTTCTGTACAAGAGTTTGTAGCGCAATCTTTACTAAAACAAAATATATGCTATGTTATATTAAAGGTTTAAGATGGAATAAAATTTTTTTTTCTAAAATTATTTAGGACAATGGTTTATTCTTTAGCATTGTTACTCTATCTTTGAACTTGCAGGTACGTAAATTACTTGGCATAATGGATACCTTCTTGTTGAAATCAAAATATTTCTAATTTATCCATTAATTAATTATTAATTGCATGCTTTATCTTTATAACACTTGCACTAAGATTAACCAAGTGAAAACAATGATTTTTGTCGCTAAACCTCTATAAAGTTATAACTTCCTCATAATAATATATTAATTTGGTTCTAACATTATAACTATAAAAAAAACTTTTCATGTAGAAAGTATAATTGCAAAGGAAATAAATCATTAAATTATGAAAATATTCTTAACTATTACTATAAGTTATTTTGTACCTTTTAGTCTCCCAACTATTTCAATTTATTAAATACATATATAGTTTAATCATTTTATAAATTAAGTCTCTAACTCTAATTTAAGAAGAAAAATAAAAAGGATTCAAGGATCGGGATCTTCTCAATGACCTCATCTTCTATCGAGCAAATTTGATTCATGTGATTTGTAATTAATAAATTAAAAAAATATAATTAAATCTTAAACATATAATATTATTAAAAGATAGATGGCACAAGATTTTTTAAAAGATCTGAGAGTTCTCAAGAGAAGATCCTAATCAAAGAATAAATTGGGGACATATATGAAAATGAAATAAAAACTAGCTATTATATATGAGAATTAGAAAAAAAATAAGGGGCACCAATGAATTTTCCCAAGGTCCCGCCAATGTCTTTAGCAGTATCCTATATCAATTGAGTGCTCGGAAGCATACAATTTTAATAATTGGCTGTGGCTGATCATTCTCCGGTATCGACGAAATGACCCTACAGCTTCCACAAGAATTGGCTCAGGATTAGGCTTCATGAATGATGATTTCATAAGTCGGTCTTTCATCCAGGTCCTGGTTGTTAATTAGATGAAAAATCTAGCACTGGTGATTAAGAACTTTGATTGTATTGTCTTTATAACAGTCTCTTGCTTTCGTCAAGTCCCACTAATGTCAACAAGCTATTGTGATATGAGCTTCCCCTACCTTAGCACAGTCTAAATTGAAATGATTTTACGGCTGACGCTGTAGATTTGTTACATTATGAATCAATTAGAGGGAGAGATGCAAGTTGCAACTCTGTAATTTTATTTTTAAAATATCCAACAATGTAAATTAAAGTCAAAATAAATTCACCAAATTATTGCTACTAAGTTGAAACTTTCTCTGCGGATCATATTATATTACATTGACCAATTCCTGGCTCTCATTTCGCCCTAGGTTGGAGATCCATTATCAGACTAAGTGAAGCTGACTCAATAATTAACATTTCTTGTAATAGCAGAAAGAAAATCAGATCAAATGAAAAAGGTAGCTCTGCTCACAAAAATCCAACCTTCCTCTTGTTTGATTTTATATAAAGGTGGATAAATCAACCAAAATTATTGTCCACCTTCTATATCCAAATTTATCATTGAATTTTCTTTTTTCTTTTGCTCTTATGTTGTAAATGATTGTAATTAATATAATATGATGCTTGAAATCTATTATGTGCACAGTATTTATTAATAGATATAGATATATTTTATGTAGTGTAAAGATGTGTCTAGATCATCTCAATCACCAACTACATAAAAAATGTGCAAATCTAATAGATTATAAGAAAAAAGAAAAAAAATTAAGTTAAATATCTATGTTTACATGTGGTGTGGGTGTGAACTACATGAGAAAATAATTTAATTTTTTTAAGCATTAATAAATTTGCGACACAAAAAAGTAAAAGAAAAAGCTGAATAATAATGAAAATAATGAGTGTGTTCTTTTGCATAAGGTCAATCAATCGTAGAGAGAGAGAGAGAGAGGAAGAGAGAGAGCTCTCTCTTCCGAGCTCTCGACTCCTCGGGAACTACGATTCTTGTCAGTTCTACATTCAATCTTTCCTTCCACTTTCACCCACTGGTCACCCAGCAACTCTCTCGACTGGCTCTTTAAAAGCGAAACCCTAACAATAATAATCATAACTCGACGGTTGACAGTTAGAGTCACAATGGAACCCCAGTTCTTTATTTTCTTCTTGTTAATGTTCTTCACAATCTACCTCGTCAATTACTTCGTCGTATTCCGAAGCTGGAGCCCCAAGATCCGACCCGAAGCGTCCAGCTGCCTGATCTCCATCTTCCACGGGACCCCCGCGGTCGTCTTGGCCACCTACGCTCTGCTCTCCAACAAATCCCGCGGCTTCTCCTCGCCCAACACTCCTCTCGAGAACCTCGTCCTCGACTTCAGCATCGCCTACTTCACCACCGATCTCCTCCACTACCTCGTCTTCTTCCCCGGCGACGTCCTCTTCATCGCCCACCACCTCGCCACCCTCTTCGTCTTCCTCACCTGTAGGTGCCTCGTGTCCCACGGCGCCTACGCCTTGCTCTCCCTCCTCATCCTCGCCGAAGTCACCAGCGCCTGCCAGAACGCCTGGACCCTCGCCTGCGCCAGGAGCCACGACTCCGAGTTCGCCGGTAAAGTTTATCACATACTCTCGCCGCCCTTTTATGCGTTTTACAGCGTCGTTAGGGGCGTTCTGGGGCCCATGTTTGTGTATGAGATGTGCGTGTTTTATATGAGTGGGGCCGCTGATCATGTGATTCCCAAATGGGTTTGGATTTCCTGGTTGATTGTGGTGGCCTCGGCTATCTCTGTTAGCATTTTGTGGGTTTCTAATTTGTGGGTTCAGTTATTTAGAGAAAGGAGAGGTCTTTTTTATAAGAAAGTTACATAAATATACATATATGTATTTTTCTACTCATGATTTGTCAATTTGGTTTCTATTTTGATATAATTTGCCAATTTAGTAGTATCTCTGTCCGATGGGTATTTTTGTTTTTATTTGTTTTCTTTTGTATTGTAGATATTGGTGCGTGCACGATTGTAATTCGTGGGAAATTTTGTTTCTTCTTTTTATTATTTCAATCAAGGAAAATGACTCTTAAAGAGTTTTGGTTCTTTGGCTTACCGATACTTGTAGCCAGTCAGGCCTTAGGTACTCTCTGCCTGGGTGCCTCCCTTAGTTGATCATCCTTCAGCCGTTTTAGTGTGTTTGATTTGATTTGATTTGGGCGTTCATGCCCTTAGTTGATCATCCTTCAGCCATTGTAGTGTGTTTGATTTGATTTGATCTGGGCGTTCATGCCAATTATATATTCTGTCAGATCTTTGATTGGCCAACTATGGAATCATGCGAAGGGAGTAAACAAATTTGGCTCAATTGATGGTATTTTATATAATACAACTTATGTAGTCTATTTTCTAGCTGCTTAGAACAGGCTAAGCCCTATTGGTATAATTTGTGAACTGGCATAACTGGCCCAGAATTTTTCTAGTTCTACAAATTTGGTAGCACAGTTGGGTCTGTTTGTTCTTCTTTCATAGCTTGTGAGTGAGTCTCCAAAACCAGCACCCAGCTGCCCAGAGTGGCAGGCTGACTGACATTTTCAGGTTCTTGTGCTAACACACTCTTAGCTGAAAAAATGTAGGTTAATATTAGATTTCCACACATTTGGGGGAATTGATTACGTGGTGGGAATAGTTGGCCTGGTGAAGGTTAATAACACCATTAACTGGCTCATAGGATTATTTTTGTTCTGTAATGGTGCATCAGCTTTAGCATATCCCTCTGCATATTAGAACTACATAGTTGAAGACTTGGTCGATTTGTGAAAGATTAGCTCGACTGTAAAAGAAACTTTATATGATCAATTTTTCTTTTTTTTGGGGGTGGTCTACTATATGATAGGTTCTCCTCTTATTGATTCTGAATGAAGTCCCACTTTGATCAGTTTTGAGATTGATTAATGGTTCCAATAGTTTAGTATTCTCTTTCATTGTTCTGTAGGAATAGGGAATGGTTTTCATGCAATGTTCTTTGCCAATAATACTCGATACTGGAACAGTCTCCTAAACATTAGGAACTCGGTTTACGATGGGAAATTGAATCAATGAACACAATACATTAGTGTAACAATAGTTAGGCAGTTCACAAAAAAACAGAGATAACATATGCCACATGCATCATAGCGGGATTTTTGGCTGAGTGCCATATTTGACGCTTGGATAAAGGTAATATGAAATGGGGCACAGACATTGAATAGCTTGAAAGAAGTTTGTAATACGATCACGCAGTTAAATGGACTTACATAATAGTCTTCAGAAGATGTTCCATTTTTTCAGCTTCCTGCTCCACAGATGTGCAATTTAATAAAAAATTGAGAGATATCCTATTGTTGTATACATAATTTCTGCTGGAATTATGACCGGCATTGGTCTCTTGCAGCATTCCGCGCTAGCAGTATTATTAAATTAATCGTCTTATTTCACAAATGTAAACATAACACACTAGTTCAAAACATGCATGCATGGACCATGCATAAAGAACACAGGGGAACGGACAATCACATTAAGAGTAGAACTTGTAGTGCTTTGCACTTTTGATGATATTCCTTAAGCCTCCAACAGGTGATAGAATCATCAACAGGAGGCCGAGTATGATGCAGATCTGAAATTAAGAGGCAAGACTAGGTAATATCTTTAAAGCACACGAGGATACATTGAGTGAGATCATTTGATAGCTCATTAATATTCAAAGTAAAACATACCCAGTTTGTACACCAAGATAAGCTGAACTTCTTGGGTTTGTAGATGGCAAGCCACATGATGCAAGGTAGCTGAAAAGTGTTAAAGAGAGATATCAGCATTTGCCATGATAGTAATTCTACAGAACCACAATTTTTTAAGAACAGTGTATTGATTTCATCTGGGGGAGGGCAAGGAATTTTGACTTACAAAATATGTTGTTGGGGCAAAAGCAAATCCTCCAAAGAATCCAAGAAGACCACCAAAGAAAGGAAAGGTTATAGCTACAAACATGGTGAAAGCTGAAAGAAAGAGATCGTTTCTTAAGAATACACAACCACTATGTGAGATAATTAACACAAGAACATGGTGAAGAGAGGGATTTACGTACCAACATATAAATTGCGGGTGATGAAGCGAAGCAATCCGCTGGGTTTGAAATGCAATTTGGTTACCATCACAGTTTCTATCATGTCAAAAACTGGCATGGCATACAGCTGCAGACAGAAAAAGTTCACTGAATTCAATAAAACCTTACGGTCATCAGGGAGCAGAAAACAAAGACTCAAACAAACCTGACCTGATAGCTGCCGATAACATGGACGACAACAAACATGTTTGCAGCCACAATAAGCCATGTCGGTTTGTCTAGTGAAATGAGGATGTTGTCTTCAACAATATTTCCAAACACATAATAACCAACAAGTGCAACTGGGAAGTAGCAAAGTGCCACTACTATATAGGCAATGACAACTCCCCTCCACATTGGTCCCTTGGATGGCTTCCCTGGTGTAGAAGGAATTGTTGCTTGAATCTCCAGGACTACGTTGTGGCCGGCATAGGCGAAAGCTACGTCTCCTAAGGCAGTAAAGAAGTCAAAGACTGTCCCTGATGTCGTTGTGGCTTTGTAGCCGTATTCCACGTTTGGCTGCTTTCCCTTGTGGACAGAAGCTGACCAAGCTATAGTAGAATAGCTGCATGATAACCATGATATCATTCGAAATTCAAAATTTAAAGCTGTTAAAGCTTAAATACTGCTGTTAATACCGGCTTAATTAACATCCTACTGGCTTGTGAAAAATAGCATATAAACAGCAGACCTTAGAGACATGACTGCTGCAGCCAAAGAAACACCAGAGATGGAGTTAAAGTTAGGGAGGTGAGCGAGAACGAAGTGAACAGATGCGAATATCATGATGAAGTAGGTTGTTTTAATTGGCTTGCAGCCGTTGCAGACTAAATCATGAACCTTCTGTAGAGATTTTCCACCAGTAACCATATAGACAATGTCCACACCAACTTCACAGATGAGCTGTTGAGGCACTACTATATAAAGGCCAAGCTTTTCACCGAAGGCATACTGACCCAGCTCATGATATCGATCAAACCGTTTTCCAGGAACCATTTCATGCATCTCTACCATTTGCCATAGAGTGTAAAAAGTGATTGTCCACGATAAAATCAGAATCACTACACCAGGTCCCCTGGAATTTAATACAGAAAACTTCGTTCAAAAAATGGGTAAATAAAAATCCTAATACTTTTTGTGTAATTGTGTTTGGACTTTGGACCCTGTAAAACTAACGTATGCAGGAACTGTTGCATTAGCAAATAAGATTTACCGGCGGAATTAGTTATTGATGATGATCGCATATTCTGTTAGGCCGACGGATAATTTTATTTTCAATTTTTTTTTCTCTCACAAGTACGATATTTAAGAGCTGAGGTCTGATCCTCATGCGCTGAACGTACCATCCAAGGTTTGACATGGCATATGGAAGACTGAGGACACCGGCTCCAACCATGGCAGTAACATTGTGGAAAGCTGAGTACCACCATTTTGCGTTCCTCGAAGAAGTGATAGGAAGCCAATCATCAATCGCCTTCTGCTTCTTCAGTTTCTCATCTACCTGAAAATGCTAATTAATATCACACGTCAGTCAAGTTAATGACTAACAATTTCTCAGAAATTAGCTTAAAGACAATCACCAACCAGCATAACATCACTAGCCTTATAATTTTGGAACAAACGTTGAGTATTTCAATGTTTTGTCCAAAAGGGTAATCAAGCGTGGTCTTGGGAGTATTAGAGGGGAGAAAGAGGGACTTACATCGTGGGAGACATGCTCTTCTTGCCCACCAGTTTGAACTTGATCACCCATGATTCTGTCCTCTGAAAATTTCTAGACAGAGGTGAACTGAAGCCTATGACAAAGTTGAAGATGATTGTATATGCAAGCAATAAAAACTAGGAAACATCGAAGCTTGTCAATGAGATATCCGCTTCTCATGCTCAAGACAAAAACATATAATTGACAAAATCCATATAATAATTCCCACTTGTAAGTTCTGTTTGTCAGCACTATGCCAACGGCATTCAGGTTGAACATGATTGAGGCTGAATATATTCTTTAATTTGTAATTACCCTCAAATACGCCAAATGCAGGCATTGAAACAGTGAAATAATTGAGTCCCACATTTAGCTACAGACATAGTTATTGGTTGAATACTGTGGCCGGCCTTTTGCAACAGTTAAAATTGTGTGTAAGTTCCATTAGTTAGTTGCACCACCTCCTCTTGATTTCTCTATATATTTCCAGACTGCCCATCTATCTGATGAGTGATGAAACAACACTTGACTGGTAATGAGTTTACAAAAGAGTATGCTGATGATATAAAGTGATATGGTGATTGAATTGATCATTCGTTGTATTTCATATTTTCTTGCACTTACGGCTTAAAATAGCATCTTCCGACTATAACCATGCTGTCAACATGAAGGAGCACTGCTGACTGGTGTCATCATAGTCGCGGCATCAGATTGTGAGGTATCAAAGCTTTTATCGTTTCTTTGTCACTTGATTTACTATTAATTTACAAGGAAACTAAGAGTATATATAATTTATTTCCGTTTCTAGTATGTTTCTAGGAAGAGGTATCCTAGTCCTACAGGATTTTGCCACAGCAGGCAAGCGAAGATGCTAACGCAGTCTCCACATCTACTTTTTGGTGAGCAATAAAAATTTTGTTCATCGTTCCCGGATTTTACATGATGTCTTTAGTTATTTGATTTTCCCTGGAAACACAACATTTTGCTTCCTCGCCGTCAACTTGGTTTACTTTTTTTCCTGACAGTGTCCTTCAAATGTTTATGCTATGCCAACAGAAGAAATGAGATAAAGATGTATATGCAGCAGATTGGCACCCGAAATGCATGTCGAGTAGGGGAAAGAGAAAGTCACAAAGAACAATCAAAGATAGGAAGAACAGAAATTCAGCACTTTCTTTAACCAATAAAATCATTAAGAATGTACCCTCTCTCGTATATGCAAGCACAAGCTTTCTTTTTATTTTGTGTATTTCAAAAAAAGAAAGAAAAAAGGAAAAAGAAATAATTAAAAGTAAAGGCCTCTAGAAATTCCATTTTCCTTGGTTCTGTGGCAAGAATCCCAAACTTCCACAGGCAAGCAGCAAGCAAGTACTCCATAGACAACATATCTGAGTCCGGATATACTTACTAGAATCCTATCCGGATGTTAGTCTTGCCCACATCATCTGCATGTTTGCTTTCATCATTATCAATTCATGCCTCACAATCACCCACTTGCTCTAGTATTGCGGGTAGATTACCTAAGAGTAGAACTTGTAGTCCTTGGATTGAAGAATGATTTGTCTCAGTCCTCCGATAGGTGATAAGATCATCAAACATAAGCCAAGTACAATGCAGATCTGAAAACCAACGAAGTCATGTGAGATCAACTGAACTTATATACTAGAATTAAACGAAGTAACACTAGAGGTTATGAAGATAATCACTTAAGACTTACCCAATTAATGCACCAAGATAAGCTGTACTTCCTTGGCTTGTAGATGGCTAGCCAAATGATGCATGGCAGCTGAAAATTAATTAAAACAAAATGTTAGATACGAAGACTTGGTATAATATATCAGTTGTTGAACGGTGCCAAAAAAAACAAAAAAAAGAAAGGAAAAAGTTTTTGAACTCTGTAGAGGGAGAATATGGCTTACAAAATATGTTGTTGGGGCAAAAGCAAATCCTCCAAAAAAACCAAGTAAACCTCCAAAGAAAGGAAAGGTAATGCCAATGAACATTGTGGATGCTGCAATGAATAAATGATACATTAAATTAATTCATACCAGATATCATGTAGAAATATCAAAATCTTGTTTTAATATAACATGACAGTGTAGAGGGGAGTGCTTACCAACATAAAGATTGCGTACAACAAAGCGAAGCATTCTGGTGGGACTGAAATTCAATTTCTTCACCAATAAAGTTTCAATCATGTCAAACACAGGCATTGCATAGATCTGCATTAATGCAAATAAATGAGAACTGATAAGTAAACTGACAATAATAGCCAATCTGAGATACTTTATTAACGGAAATACAAGAAACCTTCAGAAAGTTCGATTCATACCTGATAGCTTCCAATAACATGAACAACAACAAAGAAGTTAGCCATTACAATAAGCCATGTTGGTTTTTCCAAGGAAATGAGGATGTTATCTTCAACTTTATTGCCAAACATCCAATATCCAATGAGTGCAACAGGGAAGTAGCACAATGCAACGACTATATAGGCAACAACAACTCCTCTCCACATAGGCCCCTTGGATGGCTTCTCAGGTGTAGATGGGATTGTTGCTTGGATCTCCAAGACAACATTGTGCCCGGCATACGCAAAAGCCACATCACCCAAGGCACTAAAGAAGTTAAAGACTGTCCCTGCTGCAGTCTTAGCTTTGTATCCATACGCCACATCTGGCTGAACACCCTTGCGGACTGAAGCTGACCAAGCAATTGTAGAGTAACTGTATATATATGGACATAAAAATCAAAATTTCTGTTAGAAACTCAAACTCCATCGTTAACATGTGCAATGGCAAGTAAAATCCAAGAGAGAGCAATTGCACCTCAAGGACATGACTGCAGCTGCCAAAGAGACACCGGCAATGGAATTGAAGTTGGGGAGATGGGAGAGTACAAAGTGAACAGAGGCAAAGATCATGATGAAGTAACTAAGTTTTATTTCTTTGCATGGTTCTTTGCATAAAAGTTCATGGACCTTTTGCAGTGATTTGCCCCCTGTAACCATATAGACAATGCACACACCGACTTCAACAATAAGCTGTTGTGGCACCACGATATAGAGACCAAGTTTTTCACCAAAAGCATGCTGCCCCAGTTCATGGTATCTGTCAAACCGTTTTCCCGGTACCATCTCGTGCATCTCAACCATTTGCCACAAGGTGTACAGAGTGATGATCCATGACAATATCAGAATGGCAACACCAGGACCCCTGAGATGAAAGAATAAGCAAAGTTATATTAATTCACAAGATACTGATAAATAAATATAGTTGCTTCAGCTGTATGAGTTAAACATAAACATACCATCCAAGTTGAGCCATGGCATAAGGAAGACTGAGGACACCAGCTCCAACCATGGCCGTAACATTGTGAAAAGCTGAGTACCACCATTTTGCATTCCTTGCGGAAGTAATTGGAAGCCAGTCATCAATTGCTTTCTGCTTTGCTGCTTGTTCATCACTCTGCAATTTATATCTCGTCATAACAAAATGTTTTTTATTAGCTTAGAAAGAAAAACGCATTACCAATTCAGCTATTTTGCACTTTATAATTTAAAATTTAATAATAGAACATGCCTTTATTAGAACTTACAGGGAAAGTCATGATATTTCTTCATAATCTAGATTCATACAAAGTAAGTGAATATAGATTATCTATTTAGAATCAAATTTAACCTGAATTTCAATGTGTCCATTACTTATAGATAATCTGATTAATTTTATTTTTTATTTTTTAAACACACATATAGTGTCCAATTAGGGAATCCTGACCATATTAAAGTTTGAGATAAGTTTGCGATAAGTTAGAAGATAAAAAAGACAAAAAATAGAGATTTTAAGATAATTTCTTTTTTTTATCTTTTTCACTTATCCCTCATTTTGGAATAGATTAAAAGATAAAAAACAAAAAAAAACACTGATTCACAGATTTTGAATAAATTTTTTCTTTAATATGATAAGAAATTCCTGATTATAATATTTCGATACATACATATTAAAACAACTCTTACTATATCTATTCAGAGCCAATTAATTTCAAAAATACAAGCAAATGATCAAAGAACAATTTAAAAAAATATATATATATATATTTGATCGGAGAATAATTTTTAAAGTTGCTTGCAAATTAGAGATGAGCGTTATGAGTCAAAATATAGAAATTGCGAGACTTATGTGTCACATGCAAGATGGTATGCCCTAGACATCATGCACATAAATAAAAGCAAATGGGAACCCATATTGAGTGGCACAAATGTAATCTTCAGATTTAAATATTAATAAATGGAAACGTAAAAACAAAATTAAATATATCAAAAAATCCGTCAGTATTAAATTTTTTTTAAAATTAAAAATCAGCCCATTGGTTTATTGGTCTCAGATTCAAAGCTTCACAAAAGACAAAGGCCCCTTTTTTTCTCCCGTCAACAGGATTTAAGGCTGGCCTATCAAAACGATTGAAGGTCGGCTAGAACAGTGCTGAAAAATTGGTGCCGTAACCAGAAGGTTAACTTTTTCATTTTTTTAAATTGATCATACAAAGGTAATATGAAAAGGGCTCAATTCGATCTTGTGAAGTAATTAAATATATATATAATTTACTTTTATTTTTTTAAACAGGAATAATGGCAATATAAAACCAAAAAAAAATTAAAAGAGACAACAGGAACAAGAGAGCAAATTTTACGTGCACAATAATTTAATTAACAAGTTCTAAGATCATGCGGCTAATGAACGGAAAGAACCCAGTTCATGAATCATGACGGAAATTTAAAAAACGCCCGGAAATTTTTTTCTTTAAAAGAAAAAATTAGGGAAGACAGAGCTCCAAAAGTTTTGGAAAAGTGTTGCCCAGCAGAATCAAAATCTATAAAAGTAAAAGGACAAGAGAGAGAGATACTGACGGTGGCATGGTTGTAATTCTGATCAGTTGTTGCTGGCCCTTGAGTCCCCATGACTTTTTTCTTTCTCTCTCCTTTCTTTTTTTTTTAATATTTGTACCTCAAAAAAAAAAAGAGTTAAAATTTGCAGAGAAGAAAGCTGAGCGAAAGGGGAGACGAAGCGAATGCAGTTAACGCAGGTGAATGAAGGAACTCACGAACTGGGGGCCTGTATTTATAGACTTGTGCCGCGGGCTGAGGAGCCGGACATGTGACGTTTTTTAAGTTTGAGTGTTGACTTCGGTAAGTTCTTTGAAACTACCCCCTGATGGAGGACTTTCAAGTAAATTTTCAATACCAATTGTAATATTGCTGGACTTTCTTTCTAGGCCAAATTCTTTATATATATATATACATAACACAAAATAATATTAATTATGTAAATAATCTGTAATAAGAGTTCGTGTGTATTATGGTTTGACTTTGATAGTCCAAAGATATCGTCGTACCCTCTTGTTTGATGATAAAAAAATCAACAGAAATTCGAATTTATTACGGTATCACAATCTCATGTATCCAGTAAATGATAAAAACAAAACTAATCTAATCGCCCTTTATTGACTGTGTGAGCTGTCGCCTCGAAAATTACATGAAACTATCTCATTATCTAATTTGATTTTATTATGCTGAAATAGTAACTTAAATATAAAACCACAAAAGTTTATAAAATTTGTAAGATTTTTGTTTCTTCTATCTTTAAAGGAAGTTTAAATAAAAGAGAAAACTACTGGTAAAATGTTTGGTGAAGATTTTTTCTACCCCACGATTTGTATAAAAACATACCACATGAAAATATAATACCAAATCTACCCCTATTTTTAATTTTGATTCTTAAAAAAGAAAAGCTCAGTCAAAAAGGAAAGCATAGTAGGTAAGAAAACTTCCCAAGTTTCGCAGAACTCTAATGCATGAAGGAAAGATTATCAGGAAACTCAAGTTTCACAGAACTCTAAAGCATGAAGGAAAGAGTATCAGGAAACTACTGCACCACAAGAAATCCTATAAATAGTTTGATTAGCAACGGCTAGAAAGAAAGTTTGGGTTTAAAAAAAAAAAGATGGAAGGTTTGCAGTAGAGTAGAGTGTGAGAAATTGACTTACCGTCACATTACTCACATTGGTTAATATCATCTAAGTTCCTGATTTCTTAATTTTTCATAAATAAAGATCTGAGTTGTTCATTTTTATCAAATAGATCGTGATCCCTGTTGAAATTGCTGTGTTACCCTTGTCAAATCTCTACTTTAAAGGGTATTGTAATAATTTTAATATTGGCTTTTTATTTTTGGTGTTTGTGTGGAAAGATGGCCAATGGGCCGACGGCACATGGCATGACATATGTTTATACAACACGGTACGACACGACAAGAGCATATTTTGGTGAGGCACGCGGCACGACACAGCACTCACGCGGACTAGTTTAGGCTTAGAATTTTAGGCACGGGGGATTTAAAAGTACAGCATTATTAGTTATGGGTTAAAATACAGAACGTGAAAAAGTCTGCAATAAATACGTTTGACTTTTTAATGAAAATAAATTTAAAATTTTATGATTTTACAAATAATTTGAAATTGAATCTTTTAAATTCATTTAATTCTTAGTTTAAAAAAACTATAATTGATTTTATGTTTATAATTTGTTAAATAATTGATATCATGATTTAAATAAAAAAAATTTATAAATATGATAATTTTATAAATATATATTAATATTGTTGTGAACTATGATCTATGACTTTATATAAGTCTAAGATAACAATTAAGTTAACTCTTAACAAAAAATTATTATTGTTGTTGTTGTTAAGTATTAAAAAAGAATTCTAATATCATAAGGTCAAATTTATTAATAAATATTATATTATCTTATTATTATTAGTTTATTATTATTGAGTATAGACTTGAGTTTTAAATTTTCGATTATATTAAATTTGAATAGAGGCACATGGACTCACAAAAGTACATAGAATTGGAAACAATACACCGACAACTTGACATGCGCTCTTAAAAAAAATAAATTTATTAGGTTTTTTTTCTTAAGCACGGCACGGCATGGCATGTGTGTCAAGTTAGGCCTAAGCCAAAAAAAAAAATTAAAGACAACATAAAATACATAGTGGGTTGAGCACGGCACAACACAAACACGAATACACAAAGACCTTCCATTACTGGCCCGGCCCACTAGCCATCTTTATGTTTATATGGACATTTAATAGGGGTTAAGTTACTTACAATAAATCAATAATTGTTCTTGACTACAAGTTGAAAACAACATGACAATACTACAAGTTGAAAACAACTTGGAATTGTCATGGCCAAAAGAAGAAGATAACATCACCTTGTTAGTTATTAGGTAATCTTTGCTTTATGTTAATAAATTATTATTTGTTAGGTTAATGAATAATTATAGATTACCATTTGCCAGCTTGAGCCAGATATATACGTTTCTAAATTAGTAATTTTCTAAATTATTTATTTACAAAAATTTACGGCAAATAAAAATATATTTTCAAGACGTGGTTACAATATTTTCCTTAAAGAGCCTGGAAAAATTTCATTTGCTTGATCCAGTTGACAAACTTAAACCCATATAGCATTTATTGAAATCACTCTTCATTTGGAAGGATTAAATTTTTAACAATCGGATTTCAAAAACAAATCGCTGTGTAATATATATAACACATATATATTAACGAAACATTTATCAATTATAGATTCACTTTGAATTTTTTCTTTCACCTTTGATAATGCTCGATCCTGTTTGATAATGACTTTTCCAAATTTATTTGGAATGTCACAAGGGAAAATAAATATTCTTCCAATGCAATCATTAATAACAAAATTAGCGAAATTTTTTACTGGATCATATGAATGGCCGGTCGAGAACATAATTAAAAATATTTTTTAAAACCTTTATCAGATATTAATTAACGATCATTTTTTATTTTGGAAAAGTTCTTAAAAGGGCAATTAGATATTCCGAAAATAGAAATATGATTTTTAAGGAAAAGAATTGTTGACGTTTAATTAGCTGTACTTGGTCTTATTCTGATTTGTTTCTTTATTTGGCTTTTTCTGGGTAAATGCTTTGAACTCAAAATGATTTATAGAAAGTTTTTCATATATCAATGGGAACACGGTATAAGGTTTACAAGAGTATCGTTCTTTACTAACTAAAGCACTATTAGATAATAAGATTTTATCGACTATCTGACTATTTGGTGACGTCCAAGATGTGGTGTATATATACACACACGGTATCCACTACAACAAAAACAAACTTTAGCAACGAATAGTTTAAGAGTAATGATACAGCCACAAATTCTTATATAAATTAATTTTGTACAAATTGATGTGGCATGATAAGATTGGTTGAATTAAATATCACTTGACCCACATGATTTGTTTTTATTAATTTATATTTTCATTCAACCAATAAATCAATACTACATCAGTTTGTACAAAATAAATTTGTACAAGAGTTTGTGACTATATCATTACTTATAGTTTAATTGCTAAATGCTATAGCGACGAAAAAATTTTCATTGCCCTTTCGTCGCTATATGAGCATTGCCTTAGGTCTTTAGTATCAAATTTTCAAACTTCATTGCTAAATGTATATGTTTAGTAACAAAATAATTTTCGTAGCCAAAAGTATTTTTAAGCGACAAATTTTATTTTGTCATTAAAAATACTTAAAAGTTCTTTTACCGATGAATAATGTTTCATCGGTAAATGAGTACTTTTAGCGACGAATAATAATTTTCGTTGTTAAAATGTATTGTTTTCCTACTAAATTGTTATTACTATTGTTCCAATAAAGAAAATTGTTACGAATCAATATAAATTTTTTTATTACAAATGAAAAATCAAATCTATTTGCTTTATTATTGATTTATATTACAGGTAGGGGTCTTGCCTAATCTCCAACCTTGGGCTTTACAAAAATGAATATAAATTTCTTGATTTTCTTCATCTTGATATAATTGATCTTCAATATTCAATTTAAATAAACACAAAAGAAATTAGTTAATATCAAATGCGTTCTAAGACGAAATATTAATATAAGTTGTAATAAATAAGGTAAATTAAAACAAAAAATTACACGATGTTAAAAATAAAAGACAAAAGAAGTAGAGATTAAATTAGAAAATGAGAATTATATATTTAGAGATAAGAGAATTAAAAAATAAAAGTAAGGGAATAAGAGAATAAGAGAACAAGAGAATGAGCAAAAAAAAAACAAAAGAATGAAATAAATGATATATAAACATGGTACTAGAGTTTTAGCAGCGAAATTTCAAATTCATTACTAAAACTTAATTTTGGCAGAAAATAATCAGTCAAAATTTATTAAATTTTCACATTTTTTTAGAAATGTACATTTAGCGATGAAATCTAAATTTCATTGTCAAAATTACACATTTAGTTGCGAAATTTAGTTTTATTGCTAAAGATCTTAAATGTTGGTGGAAAATAATCTGCCAAATTATTTTAAATTTTCACATTTTTTTAGCCACGAAATACAAATGTTGTTGCTAAAAGTGCACATTTAGCGACAAAATTTAATTTTCGTTGTGAAAAGTACACATTTTGGCGGAAAATTAACCACTTTATATCTTTAAATTGCTAAAAATACGCATTTAGGGATGAAAGTTAAATTTCATCGCAAAATGTCTCAAAATTTGACATTATTTTAAATATTTAAATGAATATTTATAGAGATGAATTGAAATTTCATCACCAAATTATACATCTAGCAACAAAGTATAATTTTCATCACAAAAGGTCTAAAATTTTGGCATTATTTTAAAATTTTAAATAATATTTTTAGTAACGAAATTTAGATTTCATCAGTAAAAGTACACATTTAGTGAAGAAATTTTGTCACAAAAGTTTTAAAATTTTGGCATTATTTTTATATTTAAATGAATATTTTCAATGATAAAATTTAGATTTCATCATTAAAAGTATATATTAACGACAAAATTTAGATTTCATTGCTGAAAGTACATGCGTAGTGATGAAATCTAAATTTCATTGCAAAATGTCTAAAATTTTGACTTAAACAAATATTTTTTAGAAATGAAATTAAAATTTCATTGTTAAAAATACATATTTAGTGATGAAAAGAAATTCGTCCCTAAAAATTCACTGCTAAAAACTTGAAATTGGTATTAATTTTTTCTTATATATTTGGGTGACGAAATTATTTTATGTCACTAAAACATACATAAGGTGACAAAAGAAATTTTGTAGAATTTTACGATGTGAAAACAGCAGTGGCTTGCATAGTTTGCCCTCTACACTCTTATTGATCAATATATACACACACGTAAGAATTACTCTAGTTCACAAGGAAATGAAATCCTATCAAACTAGGAAACATATAACACGTAACTTGCTACACATAAACGTAATTTGCTATATATATATATATATACACACACACACACACGTGAGTTAACAAATTTCGTCGTTAAAAAGTTGGATGCTAAATACCTAAACTATTATGGTGATCTTATTCATAACCACAATTTAAATTCTTTATCGAGAACTATAAATTTTTTTATGCGAAATAAATTGTTTGCTAAGTATTATAATTGAACCAATATGATTAAATGGTTTAAAAATTGTTTAAGAATTTGTGGGATAGAATTAAAAAGGACCCTCGAAGATAATCAGCAAATTTTAAAAATGTCGCAATTGTTGTTGTATAATTGGTGAAATTAAAGTTGAATTATTTTGGCAACGATTACTACCTTTGCTTATAGTGGCAGGCAGCGGATTTTTCAAACCACCAAAATTTGTTACAACCAATCAAATTATTGGTATCACGGTTCTTCGATTTTGTTCTCAATTAATTTCAACATTATGTATATCAAATGCTGTAGGCCGCCAGCTGATACATCTCCCATATATTGACTTTGAAGACTTACATTATTAGATATAATTTTCTTTCTTTTCAGTTAACGTAAAACTTAATTTTAGATGTGTAATATTCATCCAAAAGATACAAAATGACCAAAACGTAAACTTAAATCGAAGTTTATATTTTTTTTTTCTCTCCTTAGGTATAATTCAAGTGGTCATGAATGAGTTTAATTAAACTAAAGAATTTGGAGCGCCAACAACATTATTAGATACCTTGATGCTGAAGCATTCGTGGTGCCTTAATTCCTAGTGTAGACAAGATTTTATTGTTATACATATGGTGGTGAGATTACAAATTAAGAGTCTGAGCCAGGCTTATGCATGAGACTTGTAATAAATTTTTCTCCACCAAATCTTGAACCAGTTGAAGATAAATATAACTCTTATATTATAGAAATTTTAGAATACATCAAATATATCATATTAATCATGCAACTCATGTTGAGAGTGAGTTCCTCTTAATCTGTGTGTTTGATAGCTATAAATTTATTGCTCTGGGATAAAATTTTTATTTGTAAATATATATATTTTTGTTTAATTATCTAGAAAGAATGATATTTTTATGGAAAACTATCTCTCAAACACCTTAAGAATATAGAGAGTACAAATGGGTACTACAAGTTTTTAATAATATCTTAAAATCACCTCAAATTTTAGTTTTATACCATCCAGCCATTTTTATGTTAACTCCATTAACTACGATTAAATAATCTAAGATAAAAAATTATTTTAACCTTAGATTTATTTAAGGAAGTAAATCAATATCTTAGAAGACTCTAGCAGTAAAATAGTAATCTATTTTAAATTATTTAAACTAATGAAGTTAACAGAAAATTAGCTATTTGATATAAAACTCATGGTGATTACTTACATTATTGATATTCTTGAGGTGGTCGAAGGATAAATTCTCTATTTTTTTCCTTCTTAGAATTTTTAAGTTCCCTCATAGATTATCCAAGAACTCTATAAATTTTGATAATTATATAAGAAACTCAATCAAATTTTTATTCAACCTATATAATTGCAGAATTTCTCTATTTTGTTTTGATTGAAGATAAAAAGAGCTCGTTCTTTATTCAGTTTATTTTCATTTATAGGGAGGCTCTAAAGACACAAACTCTTATTTTTTTGTCATCTACATATATCCAAATTTTACTTGCAAAAAGTATTTATGTCTTATAAAGTCAAAATAATCTCCACTTTGTGTGTGTATGTGTGTGTATTATTGTATGCTATCAAGAGTCCACATTTATAAAATATTAACACAGCTCTAACTACATCTTCAAACTATCCATGTATATTCCCAATTTATTAAGGGGTAAAAAAATAAAGTGATAGAATTTTTTAATTTTCAAATAGAATCTTCCATATACTAGAATGTAAGATCATAGTGCAATTTGACATAGATTTTTTTTTTTAAAAAAGATAGTTATTGTCACTTTCGGTACTTGAACAATTCCACGAGTTGCAGAAAACTTGTTTGCTAGAACCCTTTAAAATCTTTCCCCGAGTTGTTACTATCAATAATCTTGATGGTTATAAAAACATGAAATAAAGATTGATTTCTCTCAAATATTGTTAACTATATGTTTTGTTGAAAAAAGTAAGAAGAAATGAGAGGAATGAAAATGAGAGAGGAGGAGAGAGAATGAAGCTCATTCTCAATTTTATTGTTTGGTTTTATATATGTGAAGTCGTCTCTTCTTTCTTTATTTATTTCTCCTTTCGTCCTTTCATCTCCTTTCATTTTCTTTTATTTCCTAAAATCAAACATATTTGGAAAACCAAACTTTTGAGTTGATCTCATTAATTTTTGGGCTACAATATAAATATAGGGCTAGGAAAACAAACCAACCATGTCCGATCTGATCCAAATATTTTGGGTTCGGAATGAATGCAAATTGTGAGTCAAATCTAGTCGGATTATTTTTTGTTAATATGATTGAACAATATTCAGATCAGATTAAACCTGATTCGATCTAACAATCTGATTAGGTTTTAAAAAAATAAAATCATAAAAATAAAAATCAAAATAAAAACCTTAATTTCTCTGATTCTTTTTTTTTTAAAGGGAAAGTAACACTTTCATTGCTTCAACTTTGTGAATACATCCATAATGGCCTGCAGGATTTCATTTTCCTATATAACCGTCTCCTTAACATCTATGGCAAACTTTGCCAAATGATGAGCCTCTAAGTTACATGTTTTAGGAATGTGCTTAATCCTTACAAAATTTAACTACTTACATTTGCTTTGGATCTCTGAAATTTTGCCTTGTTTGTTGTTGACTAGATTAGTCACTTCCAAACAATCTGATTCTACAATTATTGAGTGCATCTTTGCTTTTGCTACAGTCTGAACACCCAATTTCACTGCTTCGGCTTCCGAGTGTCTTGCTTCTCCTCTGAAAGGAACAATTTTGACAACTGTCATTAATATTTTTCCTTTAATCCTCTGACCACAACTCCCAATCCACCTGTTTGTGATTCTTCATGAATGGTTGCGTCAACATTTATTTTATAAGTTCCATTGGGAGAAGGTTCCCACTGTTTTTAACTTGCTCATACTTTAACTTAAGGGCAATATTTTCATCTTCTCTCACTTTCTTAAAGGCTCCTACAACAACTTCTGCTTTGGCTGTAAACACCAAAGATTTCACATGTTTGCCTTCAAAGATCTTCTTATTTTTTGCATTCCAGGCAGCGCACCAATAAGTTACTAATAGCTCTATCTGAGATTTTGACAGCTTCTTATACAAATCCTACATCATATTCAAACTATCCTGACTTATGCCTCCATGAAATCTATTGTGAAATAAGCTCATCTCTAGATTGAGGATGGTAGAATCTTTTTTATCCACAGGTTCTCTACAGTAGGGAGAAGATTTCTAATAGCTCTCCATAGAAAAATTTTAATTTTCTCCAGCGACTTTAGGGTCCATAAATCCTTCAATATTTCAAAACATTACCTGAGCAACTTAGAGTGTTAGGATACTTTAATTGAAAATGATACTTTAATTGAAAGGCAATTTGATAACCACTTTTAACCAAATATTGCCCTTTCTTGTCAAAATGCCACAACACTTCATCATCTTTAGCTTCCCTTGGCAATGAAATTTTTAATAATTTTTTTTCCATCCTCTTCCCTGAAAAGCTGATGGATCAAGCCTTCCTTCCATTGATTATCTGAGCTAATCATTTCAATACTCTAGCATCTTCATGTAAACTTGATGGGAAGATTGGTTTAAAAGTCACTAGCCTAGGAATCTAGTTGTCTTTAAAATTCTGTACTCTATCTCCATTTCCAATTCTCCATATAATTCTTATTTTCTGTAGAATCTATCTCCCCCATAATATGCTTCTCCATATGAAAGAAGGGTTGCAGCCAACCTTGGCGTGCAGAAACTCAAATTGCTTATAATATCTTGCTTGCATAACTCTGGCTACTAGTGAGTTTGGATAGTGCAACAATCTTCATCCTTGCTTAGCAACCAGGGCTTGATTAAAGCTAGTGAGATATCTGAAACCTAAGCCCTCTATGCTTTTTGCAAAGCTCAGCTTCTCCCATCTTGCCTAATGGATACCTCTTTTGTCTTCTTTGGAGCCCTACCAAAATCTGGCTACTGCCCTCTGAATATCATCACACAAACCTAAGGGAATCTTAAACACACTCATGGCATAAGTTATAGCTTGTGCCATTGTCTTTATGAGCACCTTCTTGACTTTGCTAGAGAAAAACCTATGCTGCCACTTCAAAATTTTGCTTACTACTCTAAGCTTCACTTCATGAAAGAAGTCTATTTTTTTCCTCCTCACCATAGAAGGAAGACCAAGATACTTCTCATGTCTAGATACCCCTTTAAGCTGGAAAATATCTTTTATGACAACTATTTGTCTTTCTAAAATCTTGTCGCTAAAGAATATGAAGGACTTGTCATAGTTGAAAACTTATCCTGATGTTGAAGCATAGCATTCAAAGATGGCTTTAAGGTTTGTCCCCTTCCCTAATCCAATCGGCTCTCGATCGATGCTTTCAATACATCTTCTCAATAATGAGTAAATTGTTGAGCTTTTGTTCTATTATTCTTATTTCTTCCCCACCTTCATAATGCTTATAATTTTGGTTAATCTCTTTTAGTTACTTCATCAGCTTTTCCATTTCTTTTTGTCTAGCCCTAAATTCCTCCTTACTTCAAAGCTTTAAAGCAACTAATGAGCTCTTAGCTGTTTTATGAAAAACTTAAACCGGATTTCCAATTTTCCACTCCTGGTAACTCGCCCATTCTTGCCTCACTATATCATTGCATGCATCATAAGCACTTCACATATCTTCATAATACACTCGCGAGAAGGTTCTATTTGCATATCTCAGTACCGTACTCTTCTTTTTTACTTCCATAATGATTGGAGAACGATCCGAGGCCCATATAATCAAATTATTTACTATTGAATCATAGAAATTCTTCCCCGATCTTTGTTGTAAAAGAACCTATCTAATCTTTCTTCGATGAGGTGCGGTCTAAACCTTCTATTCGACCACATAAAAGGGTAACCTATCCAATCATTTATAGGCTTTCTAAAATCTGCCACCATATTCACATTTCTATTTTTTCCACCAGTTTTTTTCCTAAATATGCAGGATTTCATTGAAATCGCAAAAACACAACCAAGGACAAGAGAACAACCCAACTAATCTTCTTGCCACTTCTATTATAAACCACAGGGTCTATATGATGACTACTGTAACAAATGATTTCTAATTGCACATCAACATCCCAAAAAAGAGCTACTCCTCTATACATTCCATTTCTTATGATCCCAAAGCCATTTTTAAAATGTAGATTTTTGCATTCTTCGTGAATTGCCAAGACCTTAACTTTGTCTTACATAAGATCAAAATTTGGGGCCTGTGCATTTGGAGAATTTTTCTCAATTCTAGACACGTCCGGGGGTTCCCCAAACCCTGAACGTTTTAACTTAATACTTTCATGGCTGTTAATGGGGCTGGTCACCAGCCTCCGCCAATATTTCCTCATGCATTTCCCCTGAGTTCTCCATTATTACCTCATTTGTTGCTTTTCCATTCAGCTTACGCTTAGTTTGAAGGGAGCTAATTTATGAATGCCAAATCAAACGTTTTATTGGGCTCATCACTTTTATTTTCCTTTCCTCTAGGCTCTTATATCCAATTTCACCACTTAACCTTTTGTTTCCAATTAGCCCATCAAGGCTCCCTGTCTTAAATCTCGTGGTTTTTACTTGTAGCTTCAATTTTTTGCCTTTTGTCCTTCTCATGTTTTCATTAGTCCCATTATCCACTTATTTTGCGTCAAAGTGGCCTTAAAGGATTTCTTGCTTTTGTTGGTTTAAGCCCATTAAGCCCACCTTATCTGGTTCCTCTTCATTTTTGTTTTCTTTCTCTTTTCAATTTTCAATTCTTATTTCTATGTCCCTGTTTTAAGGAAGTGTCTCTACACCAGCTATATCAATCTGCTCCACATTACTGATTGTCTGTTGTTTCAGTTCTCCCTCCCTTTGCATTAATGAGATCTCTCATACCCCAGTCATGTTGCTTAATGTCATTGGGCTGATTTCTTCATTTTGCTTAAGCCAATTCAACTCTGACCCATTTTCTTCATCTGTGTTTTGTTGGAAATTGTGTTGGGTCTGGTGTGTTGTAGTAGAGAAGATTGTGTTGGCCTAATTCTGCACTTGATGGCCTAATTATGCACTTGATTCATTTTTTTCTCTATTTTTGGTTTTGTTTTGCCTTGCTATTTCTGCGGGAGTGATTGCCTTCATCTAACCACCAAAAGCAAGTTTTTCTTTTGGTTGTCCTTTATACTTCAAACATTCTCTATATTGATGCCTTAACATCCCATAGCAAAATTAGAAATTCAAAAAAAATTTATATAAAATTGCTATTGGAATCTTTTGTTTCTTCTTCCGGTTTGAGAAATATGATTTTTCTTAGCGGGAGAGTAATGTCTATAGAGATTCAAGCTCTAGCAAAAGCTCTAATACATTCTCCATCTTCATCCGTTTCCACCTCCTCCACTGTGCCTACTTTTTCCCCTAGCTCATGAATGGCTTCCTTATGCATGCACATTATAGGCACATTATGGAATTGTACCCAGAATGTTGCATGGGTAAACGATTGCTTTTGGATATCTCCCATTAACACCCTTCTTTTATTTTCTTCTGTATCGAACTTAAATAAGAACACATTGCTTCCCATGCTCTTTATTTTCACCTCTTTAATCGACCTCCACACTTGTCTTATAGCAAATCTCAGACCCTTCAAATTTACTCCTCTTGTTAAAATTATTTTGCCTACTAAATAATTTCCCGTAATCTTTACTCCTTTAGCCCTCATCTTGCCAATCACTAATACCATGTCTTCTTCTTCTTCTGTTAGCATTATAGCTTGACATTTCCGAATAAGTTCTTATGTATCCATGTTGAATTAACCACCTTCCTCAGAAGAAATAACTACCCCACCAACCACACTTAAAAAGAAAACTTGTCTATTTAAGAACTTAGTAATTTAAGTGAACACCCAATATGTGGGTAACATAAAGAGTTATAAAGAGTCATATGTCTTTCATTCCTGGTTTCTCTTTCCAAGAGAGACCCCTTCGGAAGAAAGAGACCCATAAGTCGTGGTTTTGCTGCGATATTCTAGCTAATTTCTTTTATTCTTTACATCCTCACACACAAACACAGAAGAAAAGCTGCCACCACTTTCATAACTCCAAAATCAAAACTCCAATAAGCAATTCTAAAAGCCCACTGCACCAGAACCAGTCGCCGCCACCAAGCAGCCACTGCCCATTGTAAGATTATTATTATTATTTTTGATTTGTTGAAATGATATGTATTCAGCATTGGATTGTTTAATTTGGCATGTTCAAATTATAACTTAGATATAAAGTTCGTTTACTAGTTCAATTGGGCATGTTCTAATTGATTCCAACTTATCAAATCCATGATTGTGATATGGTGATTAAAAAAAAAATTTCTCTCTTCAACCTTGCAGATCTAATCTGATTTGAACTCAACTCGAGTTTTTAATATAATCCAATCCAATCTGAATTTAATTCAGATAGGATCAGATCGAATTATAAGTTTGGATTGTGTTTGGATGACATTTTCCTGACCCGATTGACCCAAAATCCAATTAGATTGATCCGAACACAGTCTAAACTTAAATTTGCCAACCCCCCCCCCCCCACACATATTCAAATGTCATTAACTTTTTCAAAAATACATATTTCAATACACCATCAAACAAAAAAAATTATATATCTCCAATATTTTAAAATAGGTATTCTTTTTTTGTATTTTAGTGCTTATGAGGATGTTAGGGATGAACTGAGATAAAAAAAAGGGTAAAACCTCAGTTGGTCCTATATTATAAGGTTAGTGCATATTTAATCTCTATATTTTTAAAAATACCTCAAAATATCTCTGTCATTAAACTATTGACACTCTTGCCATTGTTTTTGTTCATTTTGCCTCGCTTTTACAATATTATTCTCTTACAATAATGTTTCTTTTTTGGATATTAATAAAAAATGGGAAATTATCATTCGTCCACTCTAAGATTACATCGTTATCAAAATTACTACAAAACTTTCATAGTGTATCAGCCGTCCACCCTTAGATGACAAAACATATCTCCCAACCACTATTCCGTCAACTGCCGTTTACAACTTAATAGAATTGAAATAAAATGACGATATTGCCCTTAAGCATGAAATTAATGTTAAAAAGGCAAAACTGCCCCAAAGATGAAATAATGCCAAATGTAGCTGTTGGACTCAACAACCATAACAATTTTGGCTATATAATGATCCAAAAACAGCAACAAAAACCTCATTGAAAGCAAGTAAAAATTAGCAACTCCTAAACAACAACAAATCAGCACATCTTGAAGGAGCCCAAACTAGATACTCCTCCTCAACAACAACAACAACAACAACAACAACACACACCTCATTGAAAGAAAGAAAAAATTAGCTACTCCTCAACAACAACAAATCAGCAGCACATTTCCTTGAAAATGGCCTCCAGTGAAGCATCAAGTTATGGTGTCAGTGGATTTAAAAGATATAAAAAAGTGAAATGTCAGCCAAAATATTGCAAGTGTGGCATGCAAGCAGTGGCCATGGTTTCAACTACATTGCAAAATCCTAATGCACTGTTTTGGTCATGCAAGTGGAAGCATTGTAGAGTGAGGCACTATGATTTTTGGGAATGGTTCACTACGGAATCTCTCATATATTCGACTACTAATAATGAGATAGCATACGAGCAAAACCTGAAGCTAAATGATGATGTGATGAAAATAAAAAAGAGGTTGAAACTCATTGAAGGAAGGCTTAAATATATCTTAATTCTGCTGGTGTGTGTATTTGTAACTGTCTTAATGAAAAAGTAATATGGCTTGTAATAAAGTTTCAACAGTAATGGTTTAGCTCATGTAATGTTTCTAACAAAATATATCCTTAACAATAATGTTGTCAATAATCAATCAAAACATTGATAGTGTAATTAATTAACATCCAAACCGTCTAAATAACATATCTTCTTCAAATTATTGTTCAACAAAAATCCAAAACATAGTTTAGCTCATGCAAGAGCTTAGTTAAGTTTAGGAAACTGAAATTGAGTATCAAACTCATTTTAAAGCACCTGTTACAGTTGACGACTGTGATGGATTCTGGAATTGGTTAGCTTGGGATGTGTTGACATCTGTTTTCCTTTTCCTTCCTAAATTACAAAAGAAAAAATTAATCAAACTGTTATGTATGCATTACGAACTGTGAATTATATATTAAAACAAATTATGAAACTCAACTTATTTTTCTGGTTGTTCTAGCAACTATAGTAGTACTTTTATTTTTTCTTTTCTTTGATCCAATATTGGAGCCCTCACCTGAACCACTTGCTTGTACTGTCTGCTGAGATGGCTGGCCTGAAAAACTTGTTGGCTGGCCTGAAAGAGTTGCTGGTTGGCTTGAAAAACTTGTTGGCTCGGCTGAAGGAGTTGCTGGTTGGCTTAAAAAACTTGCTGGCTGGACTGACGCATTTTCAGCTGAGAACTGTAAACAATATAAACAGTCAAGTTAAGCATTTGCATGCTGCTAATCAGCATGCTTAGTTAGCGTGACCTTATGTTAAATGAAATGACTATTATGTTAAATAACAATGAAAACAATATAAACAACATACTTGAGAATTAGTACTCCTTGCTCGTGGAACAGAAGGCCTCAATGGACAAGATCTTACATTGTGGTTGGAGCCACCACAAACTGAACAATTGACAAAGAATCTCTTGCTGTGTTTCTAAGGTTTAGTTCCTGCTCTCTTTCTACATTTCTTTGGTCTCCCAATCTTTTTTTGCACAATTGGGGGATTAATTAGTGGCCTTTCACCACGGTCCCGTGTACGCTCATCAGGAATTGACTAAACATAACTAAATACGTATTAATGTAAGCTTACTTAGTGAAGCAAAATGGTATGTACTCCTCAATTTCGTGTCTCGCATAACCTATGCAAGCCATGGCGTGAGAGCAAGGTAAACCGGCAATTTCCCAATACCCACAGTCACACGTTCTGTCCTCTAATTTCACAACAAACTTCCTAGCTAGATAATAAGATTTACCCATGACTTGAAAATTCAAGTCTCCCGAAGGGTGCACGGTCATTTTCTCTCCTTTCTTGTAAGATATATCCAGCTCTTTATAAATTCTCGGAGCAACAGATTTTGCCTAAGCTTTTGCTTCATTTTTTTTCTTTGTGAATCTTTTCATAAGTGTACACTTAATCTCTCTTTAAGCATCGATAGCACAGGCCTATCTCTATAAGGCAAAATCCAGTTTTTAAAACACTCAGATGCATTATTGTCAGTTCTCTTAACTTTACAATTTCTGTCATATGCATGCATAGACCAATTGTACCCTTGCAGTTCTCTTTCCAACCAATTATGAGCCGCTATCTTTTCTTCCTTAATCAATGCCATTGGCTCATTAAAGTTGTGTCTATTACTGCTCTTGGCTGCCATCCAAAAAAGATTTCGCAACTTGGCACCAGCATGGTCTTTAGCAAAGTTAGCATATACATGCCTACAACATGCCCTATGATAGGTAGAAGGCCATGTGTTTGGAATCACATTGAACAGTCCCTTTTGCCTGTCACTAATGAATGTGACCTGCCTTCCATCATCTAAATAGTTGTGCAAATGTTCAAGAAACTAGGTCCATATTTCAGTATTTTCAATTTCGCTCACACCTACAACCAATGGGACAATCCCTTTGTTAGCATCTATAGCAATAGCAGCCAATAACACTCCTCCATATTTCCCCTTTAGGTGGCAGCCATCAATTCCAATGAAGGGTCAGCAACCATTGAGGAAAGCATTCTTTTGTGCAGGAAATGCGACAAAGAATCTTTGAAACAAATATTTCTCAGGATAACTCATTGCATCGCATAACACCTTACAAATAGCTCCTGGATCAGCCTGATGAGTGGCTGCAGCATACTGAAATAGCTTCTCATAGCCCTTAGAATGATCACCGTACACGAAAACCCTTGCTTTTTCTCTAGCCTTATACATTGTTAGGTTCTCAATCTACAATCTAAATTTTTCCAGCATATAAGTCCTAAGAAGAGATATCTTGACATTAGCATCAATAACAACATGCCCTTTTATCATTTCAACAATCCATATAGAAATCACCTTCACAGATTTCTTCGTAAGCCTGCACTCATGCTTTTTGTGGTATCCTCGCAACCAAAATCCATTTCGGTCATTCAATCTTGCACCATTAACAAACTATGGACAATCAGGCTCTTTACAAGTTGCATAATATCTCCTTGGTTCACTGTATTTGATGTTAATATTGAACCCTTTCCTAACCATCACCTCATGCAGCACTTCTCTGAAATGACCTACATCCCTGAACACATCACCGACCCTAAGTCTATGTACTCCATCAGCATCTAACTTATACTCATGCTTTTCTAAATAATTTCTATTACATTGCAAGGTCTAACTTAGTAATTAATATTACATTCTCTTACTATTATTAGTTTATTATTATCGAATATGAACTTGATTTTTGAATTTTTGATTCTATTGAATTTTTTTTTTTGACATATTGATTCTATTGAATTTAACTAAGGGCAATAGGCCCAAAAAAATACATAGATTTGAAAAAACAAAAACTATGTTAACGACTTGACATACATTTTGTTAAAAAAATTATCATCCTTTTTTTTCTTGGGTATAGCCTGACACAGCCTACAGCACAATATGTGTATTGGGATAGGCCTAAAAAAAATAAATAAATAAGCACGGCACGACACGAAGCGCATACTGAGCAAGGCACAACACGAGAACAAGCATACATGACCCTGTTGTGCTATCTCTAGAATCAAGCCAAATCTAACCGTTGCCCACTCATAATTTATATATGCAGAATGTTGACTTAAATGTTTTTTTTTTAATGACTGTTGACTTAAGTGTCATAATATCGCTACATTAAAATATTATCTAAATGAATCCAAATGATCGAAAGAAAATTCATAATATTATTATTGAAATATTGTGCTCATTAGACATAGAATTGCTTTTTTACACCTGTTATATATCTTAACTCATACACATTATATGACACATGATGTATAACTTTACTGGACAGTCGAATTAACATTTGCCCTAGCTAATAAGATATTGAATCTTGACTAGGGAATGGCCTGATTTATGTTTATTTATTTATACGCCAAGTGTTCAAAACAGATTAGGTTAGATTTGGCTGTGTGAAAGTAATCAGCAAGATCAATGCCATGAGCAAAGAATTTTCTACTAACTAATTAGTAATTAGCATGTTGCTTAATGCTCATTGACCGCCGAAAATATTTTCTAAAGCATTCATTCATCCATCCAAATTTTAATCAATTTCCAAATGCTTTTGTCATTGATTTCCAGTTTTTAAGTCGTATTTCGATCCACTATTGATAAGGGGAAAGTCAAAATAGAAATATCAAATGGAGAATTAATTAAATTTGTAAAAGTTGAAGATCCTTAGCCATTACTAACAAGAAATACACTATTGTTTGAATTCAAGCATATATTATATTGCTGGCCGTTATTAATTTGTTGTAGAATTCATTGATTACGATTTACAAGACTACTCAATAGCAGCTCACATAAAAAGCAGGAGGCTCCTCAGTCCTCATTATGGGATTTTTTTTATTGTTTTTGTTTTCTCTTGTTGGGTCCATTGTTTACTGTAACATTGTCGCATTTTGTGGGATGTTTTTGGGCAGTCAATATTCTTGATGTGCACATATTAATTTCCATGACAGCAACTGAACCTGTACTTTGCAGCCCCCTGAAATAAGTAACGTTCACATTTCACCAACCTCAATGTGAACTACGCAGAGTTTTTTTTTTTTTTTTTTGAAACACGCAAATATCGTAAGTAACATCACATATATTTTGTACAGCAACATCAACATTCTAGTTATATGATGCTGTTACAGTAAACAAATCAGTCAAGTCATTTTGTGTAGTCATTGAGCGAAGTAAAAGTTATCATCCATCAAATTAATTGGAGGATTTTTTTAATTCAGTGTTGGTCTTATTCACGTTTATATTATCTAATAACAATCAATCAAACAAAGTAATCAATATTCATTGAAGTTAAATTAAAACGTAAACGTACATATCAATCAACGAGTAAGATATCATGAAAGAAATTTATCGAATGGTTTCAAAAATTCAAAACTTACTAAATATTTTTAATTAAATTAGAGTTCGGTATATCCTTAAATCTTATAAAGCAATTTTTACTCTCTAACTAAATTAACTTTAGAAAAATATAAAAATATTGTATGAACGAGTGCATACCCTTCAAAACTTACACCTTTATTCACTCCGTTCATTGAAGAAAATTTGTCATTTTCGTCTGAAAAAAAGGAAAAAGGTGGATGCCGACAAATGATGATACGGTCGAGTACAAGTGGGGGACCTTTAATTCACACGTAAGGCTAGCTTAGTGGAATTGATAATATCTGCTAATGCTAGCAAGTGGATTTACAAGTCGATTCAATCGAGCTGTAGCCGCCAAATTTGATTTCAATTCCGAATCTCAAATACTTCAAAAGCACACACAAAACTGAGTTGATGAGAAAGTTGACTTCTCTTGGTTATATATATTAGTCTCTTTAATTTCTTTTGGACAAAAGGTATAATGGCCCCCCGGAAATCCAAATCTCACTCCCTCAGATGAATCTCATTTTTCGTGTCGACAAATTTTAGGAAAACAAAGATGGTCAATGCTATATATGCTTTAGATTGAGGCTCCACATATACACGCACAACACATTATTCATCACTTTCTTATTGTTGACCTGAAATTGTTTAATATGGGGCGGTCGTCTTGGAATTGCACACGGCATATACATTATATAATTTATATTAAAACATGCGTTTATACTTTGATCAATAGCTTTTGTGTTCTTCCACTCAAATTAGGTAAATCAAATGTTTGTGGAAAATAAAATTGCATTTAGATAAATTCTGGAATGTATATTCGCTATTTTTTTTTTCATGTACATCTCTTTAATCAATTAATTTCACTAGGGTAAATTCAGGTGTAATAGTAGGATTTTTTTTTCTTAATATTGTTGTAAGTTAATATTTAAAATATACAAAATTTCTGTACTAATTATCTTATCTTATCTATCATTTATATCCTTATTTTTTAATACGAACACATAGTTAATTTTTAATACATTATAAAGATACGTAATTTAATAATATTAAAAATTAATTTTATTAAACCATTCAACTTAATAAATGTCTACATAAAATAAATAAAGATATACACACTAAAAAAATTATATATATATAATTACTACATCATTGTGATATCATACAACTTAGTGATTTAAAGAAAAAAAAAACTATGAAGCTTAACTGTGCAAGTGAAACGTTATCACTCGTTTACGATGAAAAGATACGTTACACGTCACTTCAACTGAAAAAGTTTTTATTTGATTGCGAGCTGACATTAATTGATAATTTAATTTTTTTAAAAAAAATTGTGACTATTCAAATTAATGCACTACGACCCCACTAAAAGAAAATGCCACGCTAGGGTGTGGAAATTTTAGCACAATAATACAACAACGACTTGGACTAAGGAGTTTTAAGTCAACACCATGTGCCATGAATCGTGTACGTTTTACTTTGACACCTCAATTTCTTTCAATTTAGTCCGCTATGTACAACGACGCGTGTGTGCCCACCATACTTTTCCAAAACTGCCCTTCTGCTTTTATAATTTGAAAACTCCCATTTCATATTATTATTAATATTATTTTTTTAAAGATAAAAATATAAGAATCATAAAATATTTAAATATGACTAGCCGTTGTATTTTTATTTTTGTTTTTGATAAGCGTTGTAAATTAAATATGATAAATATAGTATCAATTTCGGAGTGATCCATTCAAATCTCTCAATTACACTCATCTTCATCTTTATAAATGGGAGTCTAACTAATCGGTAATTGTAACGAAATGGTGATTCTCAAATAATCTTTATCTTATATACAAATCTATTTTGTTGGCTAATTGCGATGAAATTAATATATACTGATTTGCACAAGTTATTGATTTTTGTGGCCAATAAATAAAATATCTACATATATATTGATTTTACGTAATTAAACACAACAAAACTAGCAAACCGAAACCGTTTGAGGAACTTGATTGCAATTCAATGTGAGGGTAGCAAAGAAAAGCCACAAAAAGGATGGCTAGACTTGTATTGTACGTTCCAAATATAACATCAAACAGCCAATATAATTGTATAATTTGTCAATAACAAAGTACAAAAATGTCAATTTATTTTATTTTCTTTTTATATAATTCTGAATTGACTCAGTGCTACAGACGATTTCGCTTGGATTAATTTATACCTGATGATGTAAATAGGGAAGAATTTTATAAGATAGGAATCTGTTCGATGGCTCATTTTTATTAGATAATTAAAATAAATTAATCAAGGCTTGGTGTGTAGAATAATAAAAATAGAATTAGAACATGACAATTGACACTATGTATATATGTGTAACGTCATAGGTGGAAATTTATGAACATTAAC